>OMLP01025827.1:0-14342 GCA_900302685.1 Spondyliosoma cantharus | reverse complement strand
ATGCATAACATATTGTTTTCTGCCCTCCTTTTCCTCCCTTACCTCTTTTCTCCCTCACTACCTCTCTCTTTTCCTTGTGCTTCCCACTCCCTCATCTCTTCGTCTCCCCCCTCAACCCCTTGCATCCCTTTTCCCTCATTTTCCTTTGTCGCCCTCTCTCTCTCTTCCCCTGTTCTCCCTCTCAATTCATGGTTCCTCTTTTTCTCTCATCCTATATCCATTCTTCTCTTTTACTAAATATGTCTGTCTTTCTTTCTTTCTTTCTTTCTTTCTTTCTTTCTTTCTCACACAACTCATCCAGCAGAGGACAATTTGTGCGTTCCACCGCCCACTGTAAAAAGTTTTCTCTGGGGAAAATGATATCTTCTCTTTTCACTGCACTTTTCTTCTCATCTACATCCACTAATCATTTGTGTACTTAATTTCACTCTCATTTTAGTTCTTTTTTTATATTGCTTTGAGATAATAATTTATTGAAACATTATGAAAATGCAACTCTGTCATGACATCATGTTTTTATCATGCTAGAAATCTACTTCCAAAATTTAATTCTGGTGTCTAAAGTGTCTAAAGCCATGCTAGCAGCTTTTGTAGACAGTTTACCATGCTAACATTTGAACAAGAATGGAACCAACTCAAAATGTTGTACTAAATGTTTACATGAGAGAAGAAGTAAGGGCATCGCCAAGCATTTAGTTCTTATCCTCTGTGGATCGTGAAAATCTGCACCAAATTTCATTTAAATCCATTAAATATATGAGGAGATATTTCACTCTGGAACAAAACGGTGGACGGACTGACTGACATTGCCACCTGTAGTCTTATTGCACTAGCGTGCCTAAAGAGTTCCAGTTCACTGTTGTGCACATTACTGTGGTGGTGATATCTGTTTGGAGCGTTCAGACAGTCCTCAGTTCATCCTGGAACAGAGTTATGACTTCTTGTTTGATTTCCTCAACTTGGAAGATGGAGGAGAGAATTATTACAGCTGTGTTTGTGCTGGGATTTCTTAGTTTTTATGACCCATCCCTAACAGCATATAAAGTTTCTGCAAAGCCAAAAAATCCATGGAGTAAATTGATGGAGGTCGCTGGTCCTTCTGCTGTGTAACTTTACCTACACATATGTGCACTGGTAACATAAACTCTGGTGGAATATTAAAGAGTTGGCTTGTTAGCTTCCCTGTTCCATCACATCCAAACAGCTGTCGTCCACTCAGCTAGCTGGCTCGCTGAAGGAAAACATAATTTCACGATTACGTTTTCAGTCTGTGATCGATCCGGGCTAAATAAAATTAGGAAAATAATAAAGCAGAACGCAAGTGAATAATGCTTTTAAGTTTTCATTATCATCACAGAAACTTGGCAGAAAAATCAAAAGGAAGGTTGTTCTCTGTATGCATCTGGTAATGGAATGGAAATAATATCACTGACAAAAAAATCCCTCTTTAAAATGTGCTGTATGTAAGAATTGGCCACCAATTGCATTTGCATTGGTGACAGTTACTGTCACCTCTTTACATACAAGATGGTATTATGAGACAGGCGAGATGTTAGCATGCTATATTTCTGCAACAAAGTACATTGATGTATTTGACATCATGTCAAAACTGTTATTTCTCCACAGTCTGTTGAACTTTATAGTTCACTAAGATTCTTTAATGTAGCTCCTTAAAACAACTTTGAAAATTCACAAACAAACAAATGAAAAACATAAAATAAATCCTCCCGTGCTAAGTTAGACTGCTGTGTCTCTGATTATGTGGCCAAACATGTTTAGCTCTGTGGGAAATTGGGTCAGAGCTTTCCCCTGCTCATACAGGCAGCAGCTGTTCCAAAAGTATCCCAATTGAATTCTGTCTTTGATCGCTATTCATTTTTTTGAAGTGCCTCTTATGCAAAGCTAGCATGCAACTTGTTCCAAGTCAGCTGGATTTTTGAAAAACATTTTACTGGAACCCGAAGAAGGCCCAAATTGATTTGAATTAGCCATCTTGAACTGGGCCTGCCAGATGTTGCTGGTGAGAACAAATTAAAGAAAATGTTTTTGTTGTTTTATTTTTGTATTATTTAGATATGTAGGATGCTGAACGATTAATAATTTTACATAAACTGAGCATGGTGGACAGATTGACATGGATTGAATCAATTGATAACAGTAAAGCATCTTGGGATCTAAGCACCATGTTCAACCTTTACATTGCAATTCATACAATACAGTAGATGCTTGACTGTGGCCAATCATTGAGTTTCAGTTTCGGTACTATGATGCAGCTGCGGCACAGCGGGACTTTGTTTGTCACGCCTCCAATGTTTCATGTGTTTTGGGCACTGCACGAAATATGTCATCTGTTTTCGGGGTGGCTTCGACCATGTACAACTGAGCTACAGCAACTTCCTGTTTCTTAGCTAATCATAGATATTCGCTATCACAGCCTTTAACAAATAAACTCAAGCCCTTAATAACTTTAAATGACAAACATGTTAAGATTGACATGATGAAATTTGAAGTCAGTCCGGTTAAAGCTGTAGAACAACTTTTTTAAAGTACACAACAATGAGCACAAAAGTCCAAAATTTCCAACTTCCTGTTGGGTTTAGGTCATGGCCACAAGATGGCCCGTAGATTTAGGTCTACGTGCAGTACAGGTGATTACCAAGTTTCATACATGTAGGTGAAAGTAGTCCTAGGAGTATCTAGGACGGTCAATCGCTTCACAAAATTCATCCATCTATTGGCGGCCACAGTTTTTACCCTTTGAGTCATGGAGGTTTGACGTGGAGGTCAAGTGTGTGTCAACAAGGTATGTGTTTGTTTTAAGTGGCTGAATGCGGGCGAGGCAATGGGAGGGGCCTATCGAGAAAGGTGCATTGCTTCCAAATGGATTTGCAAAGTTTTGGTTGGTCGTGTCAGTTGGCTTATGTCTGTGAGCCTGTTTGCATTTAAAGACATGAACGCGATGATGCCTGTGCATTCCTGTTTGTAACCTTTGCAAATCACATTGCATTTGTAACAAAGTGCGGCTAACCTTGCGTACTCAGGTATGTTAACACTGTTCATTACATTTCATCCTTTCGCTCTTTCGACTCGTTCTGCCGTTCCTTAGTCACTTCGTCCTTCGTTGTGACTCTACTCATGTCAATGCCATTAGCCTATCTGGGCCTCTGCTCTTGTTGCCAAGAAAAGATGAAATATTTATGAACCCTCAGGCACATACACAAACACCAGCTGTCTGTACGCCTTGTGCCACGGAATTGTTCCGCATCCGCCATTTCTGCCCTACCTCCCACATTGTGAATTCATGAACTTCTGCCCTGCCATTCCGATCACTCCTCAACGAGCTGCAGTCTGATTTGTCAAAGTGACGCAATGTCAAGATGCTAGTAAGTGGTCTTATGTTTCATCTCCACTGACAGCTTGAAGAGCATAATTCAGCCCCGGGAGCATCTTTTGAGGCTCAGAAGAAGGTCCTTCACTCAGACAGTACAATTCAATCAGGCGATCAACCACAACTCTACGGGGATTCTGAGAAGGAGGCGTTCCTCTCAGGGTGAATTACATTGTTGAGGAGTTTGGACGCAGAGAGACACAAAACGATCATATGTGGGATTTTTAAGAGCAATCACCATGTTTGAAACCCATATGAGTGATTGACTCTGACACTGAGGATTTCAGTTAAAGGAAGCAAAGTATAAACAGCAAATGTATCTTTTTTTTAATCAGCCCAGGTCCTCATGCTGCTCTTACAATCTTGCTGTTAAAGAGGCATTTCCTCTCTCCAGGAACACCAGTACAATACGGGGGAACACTCATTCATGGCTTGGAAGGTGGCTGGTGTTTTTACAAATGAATGAATTCAGCTCTTGAACTGCTTTCCCACGTCTGTTTGTCCTTCAAAAAGACCGCACATTCAGACAAGTGTTGTCCAATCACGAGGCCACTGAGGGCCGAGAGCACTTCACTCCGACAAAAACATGCTGAGTGCGGCTTCAATCAAAGGTGCTTACCAAAAAAAAAAATCAGTTGGTGTGTTGTTTGCTTTTTGATAAAAAAAAAAAAAAGAAAGAAAAACCTTTATTCTCTTTGCGGTGCAATTTATGAGCATAACCTCTGTCAATGTACTGTTGTATTTGTATGAAATCTAATTACACACTTAAATGGCAATGCATACTTGTAATCAACACATGCCTGCAAAGTAGTAACCCATGTCTCTCCTCAGTAAAAGAGAGACATTTTCTGGTATCCCTGCCCACTTTATCCAATCAGGACAGAGAACTCCATAAAGAGGCGTTCCTGTCTGCTTATTAATGCACAGAGAGCAGGATCCTTCTGCTGTCTGGTGATCACCTCTGCGCACTCATGTGGTGACGTAGACAGGAGGGAGGGGATTGCTGACTGCAGAGCAGACAGGAAGTTAGCTGAGCGCTTACAGCAATTTTAAAGCAGCAAAATCTGAGTTCTTGTTGAGTGTCATCCCAAGACCGGCAAATACTGGGGCTTTGGGATAGCCGCTCGGGTCAGACACCAGCCCAGCGCCAGTATTTGATGACCAGGGGATGAGGCTCAACTATCGACTATCTTTCTCCAGGAAGTTACATTTGGCTGATTTGATGCTTGTATAAAAGCAGAAAGCCCACATTTGGTTCAGGTTATGCGTGTAAAATCAACACATAATGAAACACAAACAACAGTTGTTATTGTTATGGCCACAACAAAACACACAGTTGGCTCTACCTTGAGGGCAGCAGCATGTAAAGAGGATGCTTTACCCAAGAACAAGTTTGGAAAAGAGATGTTTTTTATTTACAAACAATACCAAAATTAACCACAACTATGAGAGTCTGGAGGGCTGGTCAGAAAGAACAAAAGGATGGATGACATCTGGGCCAGAACTTCTAAACTAAGAAAAACTACACGACCTAAACCAACAAAGAAAGCCGCAGAAAACAGGACAACCAGACCTCCATCCTCAAAAAGCAAAAAAACACCAGCTGACAAAAAAGACAAAACACTCTTGAGACATTTGGGACTTCTAGGTGTGTGGAAGAGGGAGCTCCCTCTCCTCCAACCTCCCTTAAATATGGAGCAGTGCCTAATCACCTGAGCAGGAGCACCTGAGAGAGGAGAGAAGACGCAGAAGGGGGGGAACGCGTAACAGTTCTGTAATGACTTATTTAAACGTGCAGTGCTGATCAGTTCTTTGGTTTAAAATGAATACACTTAGTTTTCAAGCATGATAAGTATTATTAATCTTCTTAGTATCATCTTTTAATGACATGCGGTAAAACACCATTTGAAGCATTAAGTTACGGACATTTTACGGCAGTGGCGGACTCAGGATGTTCGAGGGCCTGGGCAAAACCATTGAAAGGGACACCAGTTGCATGCGGCGGGGCACCAACGCTCAAATAGGGCGCTGGACGGGCATCCTGGAGGGCACTTTTAATTTTTTTCCACCACCAATCACAACCTCTCCCTGCTTCCCCCCAACCAACCAAGGAAAAACAATTGAGAACAGAACTCTCATTCACAGTTGGTTCCTACAAATACACAATCAGAGAGTTACGCAATAAAAACCTTACAATGCGTAAGATTAACATTAGGTGTGCAAAACATAATTAAAACACAAACACAAGGCTTAAAAAAAACACACACAAACGAGCGCCTTACAAAGGGACGAGCAGACACAAAGAAAAACTGTTACTTTCATTATATAAAACATCCGTCAACAGAAGCTTGAACTGCTCTCAGGTCACTGGCAGCACAACAGTCCACATTATGAACCACAGTAAACACAGATCATATTTTAGATTTTCTGGCAATGGCAATGACAATGAAACCAGAGAGTGGCAGACGGAAAACTCCTTTTGGAACATGTTTGTCTTCTGAAAGATTCAAAAAACATGCGCCTGAAGACGAGGACAAGTAGCGACATCTTTATTTCATCAGCGCGCGTCGGTGTTTACAGGGAACACAATCTTAATTTCCAGAAGCACGATACCACTGGAATGAGACGGAGGCTACTTGCTGTCTGCGCTGTGGTCGCATTTGTCCGCGCTAATTATCCCGAGGTGGTTTGATGGTTTTCTCTTTGACATATTTATGAGTATTCAATTACTCCGTGAAGCATTTTGAGGGGAACGTTCTATTTGTAATGGAGACTGATAAGAAAATTAGGAGAGACCACAGCACGAAAACATTTCAGTCGTGGCATGATGAGATACATATTTGAGGTTTTGTTGGCACGTTCGTTATCCGAGATGCGGCCAAAATATCCACTATTAGTCTACATCCATCAGTAAGATGTTTGAAGGTGAAGTGCACATGGGAGCCGTTTCACTGACACAAACAACTCTCAACCCAGCTACGAGACACACTGACATCTCAAGCACCCGGCATTCCTCGCAACAATCAAACACTCGTCTCCCTCCCCACTTTCTGCCTCTCACTCTGCATGAAACATGTTTGGGAGCCTCTTTCAAGTGTTCCCCGAAGACCCGGGGTCGCAGTAACACTGACACCTTCAATGGCTCTCCCCTCGCCCTGCTGCGACCCCCGTGTTCACGTGCAGGATTGTTTGTGAATAGATGCACACGGGAGGGGGCTGCTGAGAAGGTACCCCACGACTTAATTAAACCACTGAACGCGTCCCATCAGCGATGAAGGGGGTTAAAGGCCAAGTATGCGTACGGCTCCGTGGGGTGATGTAGAGATGGAGATGCATGTTGCTTTTGATTTTTTTCTCTGCATCAATCCATTCATTTACAAGGAGCCCAGACATCCCAAAGATTCTTGATGTCTTTGTTATCTTGAAAGAACATACCAGTACAATGATTACTAACATGAACTGAGCATTCAGCCACATTTGGAAAATCTGAAACAGTATTTCTGTTTGAGCAGGGAGCTTTCTACAATTTGTCTTGACTTGACCTTGAACAGAAAACAACACCATCAAAGTCTGTATCTGTTGCTCAGAATATCTTTTGGGAGCTGGACTTGGCATGGCAGCCACCACCATCAGTGTATGGAAGTATGTATGAATTACTGTAAGTCACTTTGGACAAAAGTGTCTGCTAAATGTCCTAAAATGTAAATGTAAATGTAGTTCAGTAGTTTTGGTAACAATACACCTGCATACACCTCAGAACAGCAACAGCACACCGAGCCAACGTAAACTGAACCAGAGATAATAACACCTTGCTTCAACATGCTATCGACTAAACCTCTGTGGAAGTGGGTGTCATGCCTGTTTTCTATGTATCATGTCTTGTATCTTAAATTTTGATTTCCATGCCTCTTGTGTCTTGTCAGTGTCTCGGCATTTGTCTCTGTCATGCTTGTTTTCCCTGTTCTATGTTTTGTGTCTTGTATCTTAAGTTTTGATTTCCATGTCTTTAGTCTGTCTCTTCCCTGCACTCCCTGTCCGGTCATTGTCTTTGTCACTTTGATTCATGTCCCCTTTTGGCGCTGGTCATGTCTTCGTCATCCCCAGTCGAGTGTTCGTGTTCCTACCATGCCTTGCTCTCCCTCGTGTCTTAGGTTTGTTTCTTGATTTTGGTTTCTCGCATTTTGCCTGTTTTGATTTGAACTTTGCATTTTTATTTGGTACTTTGTAGAGATCTTTTCTTTTGCTACCTTGTTTTTTGTTACCTTTTGTCTAGCCTTGGTCTTGTACCCCTTTCGTTGGTGTTCTCAGCTTTTGTTAAATAAAAGCTCGCTTTTGTTTTCCACCTCCTGGCTGTTTTGTGTTCTGCATTTGGGTCCAGCTCCCATCCCCAATAGTCTCCCCTTTACCCCCGACCTGACAGTGGGCTGACGTGGTTTGTGAGACACCCTTGCTAACCAAGCCGAACATCAGGCAAGTTCATCAACACAAGACACAAAACTCAGCATCTGTCTGCAGTCTCTTAACTAGCAAAGCTGTTGCAGACGGCCAGTCTGAGATTCAGGCCCTCTTGTCTCTTTCTCGGTCTTTGTTTCTTTTTCTCTCTCTCTCTCTTTCTTTTCCTCAATCGCTTTCCTTCACCTCTGTCAGGATGTCTGTAGAGGCTGCTGAGCTCAGCCCTGTGTGCTATGGTTTAGGCACCCCTGTTCTGGCCCCGCACCTGAAAAACCTCCTCCTCCTGTCGGTGCTCTGAGCAGAGGCTGCTAGCTAATCAAGGATCTGATAAATGAAAAGTCTGGGAGGCAGAGCCCTTTCAGTTCCGTGAAAGCTGCTCAGTGGTGCATGGAGCCAAAATAGTTCCCTTCACAGGTATATAAAATTACCTAGATCTTCAGCACAGCTTCCACATTGTGTGGCCCATAGGGCGCACTAGAGACTCTGCTGGCTAAGCAGTTAACTTCTGGTTCAGCCCACCGCTAACTTGACTGGGAATAAAACAATTTAACGGTGCAGCTCTTCTACAATTTCGGATGGTTTTGAGACCGAATGGCTCAAATCTGATAATGAAAGTCATTTTGTCGGGGGTTGTGATGCTCACAATTTATAGGCGTTTCTTACAATGTAAGCTTATGGGAAAGACATTTTTGGGGCCATGTGTGCATCATGTGACATTGTAAGGCCACTATGTCAAACTGGCTTCGTGGCCATGCGCTGTTCCTGGGGGCTTGGAGCTAACTTGCAGCTACACAAAGCAGCCCTAGCATGTTGCTTTCAGGAAACTCACGTAAATCACAGAGCTATGAGGCAGAGCTGTCGGATGACATCAGAAGGAAAACCATAAAGCATTTTCTCCATAGAATGTGATCCAGTTTCACCAAAATACCTGTGGTTCTACCCGCTTAACAAAGTCACAGAAACAAGTGATAGAGGGACAGAGTGTCTGAGACAGAGACACCATTCACCCTATGACAAGAAGCTGTTCCATCAAAATGATTTTTAAACTGTTATTTCAAGGTAAAACGTTCCATCATGTTGCTTTAAAACATAAATGAAATGCATTAGAATTCGTTACTAAACAATTTAAAAGGTTTAAATGTTGCTTATAAATGATAAACACTGTGGGAGTGAAGTAAAGTGTCCTCTACTGCACTTTACTCGATGCTGAAATGGTGTTATGAATCATCTGTAGGAGCGTGCCTCCAACAGGGAATCTGTGTGCGCGTAAAGGAGGGGCAGTACAGTTGGAGCGCTACTGCTCTCTCTCTCCGCTGTGAAGGCGTGGTGTCTCTCTCTCTCTCTGCCTCTCTCTCTGGCAGAACCACACTTGTGTTGTACAGGCAGCTGGCGGAAGGGAGCTGAGGGAGCGTCAGCCTGCGGAGCGGAGTCAGTGAATCACCTCACCAGCCCCGGCAGAGCGGCGGTCACTGCGCGCAGAGGACACCCGGCTGCTCGGTCATAAACCACTTTTACGCGCAGGGGGAGCTACCCGAGAGCGCAGATGTTGGCGTCGTGAGAGGAAGGAATCCGGCAGTTTTATCCCCCCCGCCCCCAGAACTCACCTGGAATACTCTGTGTGATTGTTGGAGACACATTTTTAAAATAATCAGATAGAAGCCGGAGGACATCTCCTGAGCAGGATGAAGGGATTTACACCTTTCTTCAACGTGCTTCTGCTTGCGCTGCTTGTCGGCACCGTGTCAGCGAGCAAGTTAAATGTACCGCGGCTGAGGCTGTCATACAAAGGTAATTAAGTCTAATTGATATAATCTATCTATCTATCTATCTATCTATCTATCTATCTATCTATCTTCAGGTGGCATTAATTGGTCATTAATTGATCGTGACCATCTCTGAGGAAGCATTCATACTCCTCTCTCGAATAGACATCTGTTTTGTTTTTTTCTTGTTTTTTTTTTTCTTTTTCCTGTGAATATTTAAACTTCACACCCTCCCGAAGCTTCATTCTCATGTTTATTTGTGCATTTATCTCAAACCACTTATCCTCTTCGTGGTGGTCCGAGCTGGAAGCGTTGAATCATGGTCGATGTTCTGGCTACTGTGAAACAAACCCCCGGGTTTATATGTTTTTTTTTTTTTTTATTCTTTAATTTTTAACGTTAAATCGCTGGTGTTCCAGGTTGAGCCGCTGCGCAGTGCAGGTGGGGTGTCCAGCCAGAGGAGGTGTTGGCTGAGGCTCATCGCTCTGCGGTGCGATCCACCGTCTCATTAGAAAAGTTTATGAGGAACGGCAACCGCAACCAAATACCAAGGATGTTAAACAATTATTCTGTGGTATGGGTATTAGCACTGTGCCCTTTAGTCTGGAAGAGTTAAGAGCAGCACAGCTCATTTTAAAGTAACACAAATGTTTTATATTCCACATTGCTCTGCTTGTATTAAAGGGGCAACGTGTAGTTTTGGGGGAAGAAATTTACACTCAGAATTTTTTATATTTAGATTAATGAGGTAATAATACAAACTCCCAAACCATAAGTGAATAAAGAAGCTGCTCTCAGAGGAGAACAAGGTCCCCACTGCTTGAAGCTTGAAACGTGAAACGCCACATATAAACAAAGTAAAACAGTTTGAGATCCTGTCGTCCTTTAAGGTCAGTTTGCTTATTCTGTTTATTCAGTCATGAAAACAAAAAGGGGTTTGTTTAAGAATACATAAATCTTCTGATTAAAAATGTTGTATACAAAACTATATAGTGCACCTTTAATTATAACCTTGTTTGTTACACAAGGTTCTCGCTGTACAAACCTTAATAATGACCTTTCACCTTTCAAACACTCCAACAGTTGTTCTTGCTGTTAGAACCTCAGTGTAAATATGATTTGATTGATTTTATTGTTTGATCGCTTCTTGCTGCTCTCATGCTGAATTTTGAAATAATTTAGTAAATAACAAAAAAAAAGAAAAAGCCATAGACGGTATGACTTTAGCTGGTTCACATACCATGCCCTCTTCCCCTCTCTCTAATCTGAGACCAAGTTGTTGAGCATGACTCATTCAAGTTTAATGATAATAAGGCAGCAAAGTACGCAGTGTGTGCGTTTAAGTAGTGTTGACTGTATTGTTGCCAGACCATGCTCATTGTTTCGTCTCACTCAGGCCGGAGCGGGTCTGCAATCATCATCAGCGATTGATAACACACAGGATTTCCTCCCGTTCGGCTCCATGTTTTCAGGAGAAAAGTCAGTATCTGAGTCGACTGGTCTTCCTGTCGGCCGGACTGGAAATGCTGCTCAGTGGAGCGAGAGAGAGGAAAAGAGAGAGAGATTTCTGAATACATTTTTAAACTATATGGCAACAGAGAGGAAATGCAGCTGAATGAAGAAACAGCAAAAATCTGAACTTTTACATTCTTGTTTTTGGTAATTGTACTTCCTACATGTGTGGCAGAACTACTAGACTATTTCTCACTCTTTCTTTATATATGTTTTTGGCCTGATAGGGCCTAAGTATGGAAAGATTAGTCATTTATTAGCTCTCTTGGTCTGTCAACAACATGTTATCTTAAAAACCACAAATTGTATTCATGGTCCTTCAGAGGATGAGCCCTAATACTTTAGGTGACACCTGACCTCTCCTCTTGTGACAACATCAGGCTAAAGTTTCTGTGTCGGCACAAGAAATATCACAATCTTATGTTTAAAATCACCTTGAAATCTTTGGAGCACATTCATGGTCCCCAGAGGACGAACCCTTTCCTTTGTTTAACACTCTCTGATTTCTCCTGTGGCCAAAGTATAAACTTTGCTCGAAATATTTCTCATAACAGGCAGATTGCCACGACATTGTCTGAGCACATTCTTGCTGCCATGGGAATTAACCATTTCAATTTGTTTGATCCTGTGGCCTCCCCTCGTGCGCCACTCACAGAGTGAATGCGGGATTGAATTGTGCAATTGTTTGCATATAAGTTTGTAACATTCCTTGTAACACATTGCGTTCTGTTGTGAGGTGCCAAATCACATAATTGCGTTTCCAACAAGATCAGTTGAGATGTGACAAAATGTGATAAACTTTCTGTTTTCTGTATGTTAGTTTGATGTAGTTTTGTAACAGTTTAATGCCTTCAGAGACATTGCTCCTTGCACCGTTTTATTGGATCTGACAGGTTTTAATTAACGTTGGTGACAGTGATTTTAGAGGAAAGAACACTGCCGAGCCACAGTGTTTACTGAATAATATTTTTGGTCTCCAAGAGATAATATCTAAAAAATCCTGCAACACAGTTGAAGAGCATGAGCGCTCTGTTATTGAGCAGACAAACTCGTGCCCCGGGCAAACACTACAAGTAGGAAAAGCAGTGCCCAACATCGTGAGTCACTGTGTTGAACTCATGTAGAGCCACAGTTTCAAAGTATTACATCGATCTTTTCACTATGCTCGAGCACAAACAGCACCGCATAAATCCAGTTTTTCTTCCTTATTTGCCATCAAAAATGACCCAACTCTCATTCTGCGAGCGTCATGAGGAAGGAGTGTGGGAAGAAAGTCTGGCTATAAGATTCTCATTAGTGACCAGCCTCTCACTTCCTGTCAAGATGACCTCACCTTTGACCCTGCAGTTTGCCCCGTTTTACATAATTCCCCCCTTAACTGAAGTCCCGCTCGTCCATGTTTGACTGTCAACTGTGAATCGTTCCACACGTCTCCGTGTGTCCCTTCTTCTCACTCTTCAGTTTCATAATTTCCCACTCCTCTGTCTCACCTCGCGTGTTGTTTCTTTCCTCCTCTGTTTGTGTCTCTTCCGCTATCACCCCCTCTCTCATTATAACCCGCGGGAGCCCAGAGGGTGTTTGTATTCCCAGGAGGATGTTGAGGTAATTCAGCAGCAGGAAAAGCTGTCATTATCTCATTTCAATCAATTAGTGGGTAGAAGTTCAAGCAGGAAGAGGGCCATTTTTGCCTCAAAACTATTAAAGTACTTGTTCCCCCCCCCCCACCTCTCCTCTCTTCATGTTTACCTTCAGCGTCCCACTCAGCACTGATTCAGTGATTGGCAGCAAAAAAACTTCCAGAAAATGTTGTGTTTAAGAATGGATCATTATTTAGACATGTGTTTAACATATAAACATCCTTTTACGGCATTTCAATGGTTTTAAACCCAATCGGCACAATAAATGTTGGCAATGTACGTCTCTGCAAATCATTCATATGTTTAAACTGTATTTTTGCTTTTATTTAGGTCAGTTTTTAATTTCACACTGTGACATCGCTGTGCTTATGATCTGATTGGGTTTACACACAAAAATCACTTGGCTAGGGTTCAGAAAAGATCCATTTGGACTTACGTGCTTTGGTTGCCAGTAACGTGTCTAGTAAAAAGTGTCTTGTTTAAAACATCCAGTAGTTTGACATTTACAACATTTGAAACGTTGTTTGGAATAATGGTCTGTGGCTTGGCAGTTGTCTTCACCACCACCATCATTCTCTCCAACGTCTCACAACAAAGTCAGTTCATATACATGTAATGTGAACGTGAAATGTATTGTAGAAATGCTAAATGATACATATACCATGCAAAAATCTGAACATGTATGTGGTTTGGAGAAACGTTAAATGGTAGCATTTTATTTTGTTTTTAACATTTGCTTTTTTTCAGAAATTAGGTCTTCGGGAGGTCTACTGCATATGTGGAAAAAAGTAGTATGAAGCATTTTGTGGCTGCAGAGGAAGCTGCATGTAATCTGATAAATCACCTCCAGTGAAGTCACTCAGTAGCTCAGTTGCATTGTGGGTAATGAACACACCATGCTTTGAAAGGGAAGAATAATGAGTAGAATTAAAAAGGCAGATTGCAGACAGGGGACTCCTTTTCAAAATCTGCCGCCTACATTTCCCACAATGCAATTTAGTCATTGAGTGACATCATTGGAGGCAGTTTATCAGATTGCATGCAGCTTTCTCTGGAGCCACAAAAGGCTTTATATTACTATTTTTTGTGTTTTACATGTGCAGTAGTACTCCACAAGACCTGTAAACACACCTCAATGTGTAACACTAGTGTAGTTGACCTTTAAAGGCTGTTTAAACAAGTGTTATATGTAACCTAGATGATTGAAAATGAACATTTCCACCTCATTTAGACATTTTTCAACAAAAACGTCCTTTATTATTTTAGTTATTACTTTATTTAATTTTCCTTCTTAATCAGTATGAATGTCACAGGACTGTTTTCATCTAACATTAATATGTTTACAGAAAATCTGTGTTCATAATTTAAAGAAAAACCTCATTTGCAATTCAAACTCTCACCAACAAAAGTGAGAGTGTGTGTGTGTCTTACAAGTTGACATTGAGCCGTCGAGGTATGTCGTGTGTGTGTGTGTGTGTGTGTGTGTGTGTGTGTGTGTGTGTGCGCGGTTGGCTGGACTCCCAGCCCTCTGCCAAGCATCTATACCAGCCTCCCATCATGCATCTCTCTGTGTCTTTCTCTTTCAGTCTC
>OMLP01025822.1:0-33621 GCA_900302685.1 Spondyliosoma cantharus | reverse complement strand
TGTTGACTATGATTTACCACAATGATTCAATAAGTGATCATCAAATTGCCGTTGCTCCATTTTGTCTCTAAACTTAATTCATTATAAGTTGTTTTGTGTTTTTGTATTCAGATTAGATTAGATAGGCACACACACACACACACACACACACACACACACACACACACACACACACACACACACACACACACAGTGTTACGAGGAAAATATGAACATAAGGAGAGAAAAAAAAAACAAATCATGACTGTGCTAAATCATATAATTTATTCAACTGACCTCACATGTTTACATCTATACTCTTATAGACACTGCATGAATAAATAAATAGCTGTTATTTCACCGTCAACAAACAACATTTTTTAAATGCTGCGTTTAAAAGTGACTTATTTGTTCCAACACTTTTTTCTTTTTTGGTATATACATTTATCACACAAAAATACAGCATCATTGCAATTTACAACATTTAGCCACAAATGTGCCAGTTGGACAGCTGACATTGATTCTTTTCCGTGTGCGTTCAGGTTTGTGAGTGAACCTAAGCTACGACACACTGATCATGAGGCTTATCTGACGAAGAGGAGAGTTTACATTCACATTTAAGTCCAGCGGGACCACCTGACACTTTGCATAGCATCAGACCAGCAGTCGTCCCGCTCGTCTTGAAGCTGATGTCACCTTGGTGGCAAAATCATAAATCCCACATTTTTTATTGTCAGAGACTGGACGGGATCAGGTTGGGATTTAGTCTGTCTTACTTATCTGAACCTCAGCAGATATGGCTGCATACAGGGATCAAGTCCCCTTCACACTATAGACTAAATTCAAGGCCATCTTGCCACTAAAAGGATAAGGCTGGTATTATACTAGATTTCTTTCATTGTCACCAAATCCCTTGAAAAGACCAAAATCAACAATGAATCATTTCCACTAACATGTATTGTCGGTGAAGTCTGACAAGCTCATTTCTCTCTGCTATAGGACACATCAGTGAGCCACACCTGCTCACTGGACGACATATTCCTTGAGTAAGATTAACATAAACATTATGGTTTAATTTGAGTCAGTACCACATACACATTCTGCTGAACACATAATGTGTATAAATCTTCACATGAAAAAGTCCCTAATTTCTGCAATTCTTCACAATTGTTCTGCCCTTGTTTTGACAGTTTACACAGTTTGTGTGTCCAGCTTGAACTGAAAAAAGAATTCTGTTGGGATTTTCCTTAAAACACTAAATAAAGTCATTCGTCAGGACTGACAGCCAGGTCAGCAGAATTAAATGTTGGCAGTTAACGTTTCTGCAAACCATTAACTCGCTCACGTCATAGGATATATACAATATTGTCATATATATTATTGTTATTATATTATTATTATATATACAATATTGTATTATTGTCATAATATTGTCACTTTTATGTTTATGACCTAACTTTCATATCAATAGGTGGAGGGGAGGGTGGTGAAGGCTGCCAAGCCATTGACTGCAGTTCAAGACTGTGCTTCAACATTTCTAAGTGTGAAACCACAGAATATTTTTTGGGAGACTTCGGGACAATTTGAGCCCTGTTTGTGGCGACCAGAACAAGTATTTTAAGCCAAGACAATAATCTTTTCTTAACCTTAACCAAGTGGGCCTAAACCTAACCAAAGCATAAGCACACCAGTTGTCACTATATGAAATTGAAAATTGAACCTGAAGAAACGTATGGGTGGGTTGCAGAGACGTACATTCCCAACCTTTATTCAGCCAGCTGGGTTGGTAATAAATGAGCTTACCGCTCAGATGTGGGAAGTCAAAAAATACTGAAAATGGACCAACATAATGTTGGTTTTGGTCTTTATTGTTGACAATAAATTAAATATAGAATATCGCTAACCTTATCCTTTTTCCTATCAAAGTGGTCGCTTTATACTATCGTTCAAAACTCAGATGTTTTTAAGGCGAATCCATTGATTCAAAAGGACACCAACAAACCACAACAATTCCGAGAGGAGAGAAGACACAGAGAAGTCAACAGGACAATAGTAACACTTAACAATGCCAAAAATCACTGTATAAAGTGACAACTCCTGTACTTGATACTCTTCATACAGAGCAGCAGTGTGTATAGTCTGAAACAGCCAGATCTGGAAAAATATAAGGGCTGATGTTGGGTAATTTACTATTTGTATGAGGGTGCTCAATCAAGAACATTTAACCTTTCATCACTGAGTATAACACACTGTAAAACAAACCTTGACAAACTGTAGTTTCCAACCCCTCTGCAGCATTAATCAAACGTCCTGAGGGCTAATCAACTGGGGACTGGATCAATAATGACCGGTGCCACTGACACCATCCCGGGAGGAACAATCATTTCCTGTCTCCACTAACCTGCTGTGGCTGGCCAGTCAATACAGGTTTACTATGAGCACAGAAACCACCACACATACACAGTCACAAAAATATCTTCCGTGAGATCATTTTCCGTGTACATTAATGCCAATCAAAGCTGTCTGTAGTGTTGTTAGATGTTCATGCCTTCCGGGATACCATTGGCTTCCATTTGTTTGTATGTGAACTTGTAAACCGATCATCATATGTGCTTTTATTGTTGTCACCTGTAAATGCACACTAATTCAAAGACGCTCTACACAATCACAAGTTTGACAAAAACAAAGATTGCAAATTGATTTTTCACGATGTATGACGATGAATGGAAGCCTATGGCTGCCTGGAGCGAATGCCGGAAAGTCATTTTTTAAGCTCCTCTGTAAGTTCATGCTGAGAGCTTGACACTGAGTATATCAGGATGGTGTATGGCATTATATTGAAATCGTTCATGATGATTCTGCAGTACAAACTCGACGTTCAGTGCCAAAATTGTGGCGTCAAAGGTAGGGGTGGATGTTTTATGTGTTTGACTTTGGCGACAGAAAGCTAACTTTCTGTCCCATCTTATAAAAACTATGAATGATTACTTTTTTATGATTAACTACGACCATTATCTTTACCTTAACTGGCAATTGATACGTTGTCTGCTTCAATCTATTATCATGAAGAAAATTTGCATTGCACAGTGTAATGGATATGGAATAATGAAACCACTGTCTGAAACCACTTTGGTTCCCTGTAAACCTCACTATGACTACACAATTTTGCCTGCCAGCGGGCACACAGTCACTTAGGTACACTGTCAATCCATTTCTATTATAGATTGAATAATACAATAAACTGTAATGTTTTGTCCTGTGCTGTTGTTATTTGTGACTCTGATCCAGTTGTCTTTGCCACAGTGGAGTCAACAATAATACCATTTTCAAACACCACGTGGGAAAAGTTATCTGTTGGCACTTTAAAGCTCCTCTTATCATTTTTTTTTTATTGTTATTGTGACTTTAAGCTTATTATTTTGGTTTTCCACCCCACTTTTTGTTACTCGCACAGCTCTCGCCAACCTTGTTTCCAACTACAGGAGCTAAAAGGGGGGGTTGAGTGTGATTATTTGATTTTAAATAATTCATGTTATTGACTGCACTTTTGAAATAACTCACACATAAACATATGCCATTTTGAAGGTTCTGATAATGTTGCCCCTATATATCCTGCTCAGTGGTCGTGACCTAAATGAGAATATAGGAAATGAAGGTAGTCTTTCACTTCACCATGCTTGCTATTGGGCCCTAAGTTTCCCTCTTAGTGAGCCTCTAGTGGCTGGTGAAATAAATTCTACCACCATCCGCATAGGCTGAAAAACATAAACGTGTTTATCGCCTCAAGAAAACTAATTTATCCCCGGCTAGATTCATATTTAGAGGTAGCTAGCTAGCTAGCAACCTAGTTTTGCTCATTTACTAGCTAATGTTACATTGATCATACCAATAAAACTTTCAGTGACAGCTCTTGCTCTTGCCTCAGAAGTTGATGGAGAACAAAACAGAGCTATAAGGAGGGTGAATATTGGACCACTGGAAAAATTGACTCTAGAAATGTTGGCATTAATCGCTAATGTGACTGAACGTGACCTGGGGTCTTGTAGAATCATCTGATATCAACCTTCTGTTTGTGAGTCAAGTGTGGTAATTGGTAATGTGTTGGCGGTACAGGGTTTGTAACCTGACACTTACTGTGTGCGGAATAAGCGAGAGCAACAGGAGGATTAAGAGCAAGGTGAACACACAATGTATAAATAAGCTAAATTAAATACATAAATAAGTAAAAAATATTGGTCTCTTGATTTAAAAACAATGACAGAAACTTGCAAATCCAGCACAATGTATCTATCTATACAACATAGATCCTAAAAATATTATTGCTCTATTAATAAATATACTCTACGCAAATTTAAAACTTAAAATCCAGGATGCCAAGTGTACACATGTTCATGTACATCAACATACACACTGCTATGTAGACATTGACACAGTGCCTTGGTTAGATATTGCACAATCTCTTTACCCACAGTGGACCCTTGTAGATGTCATCACATACTCCATGTCTTCTGTAGTCTTTCCTTGTTTCCCCTTGAAAGTCCCTCTGATCACTGTAGCAGCACTTAAATTAAACAGGTTGTAGTGGTTGTAGAGTCATAAAGTCATGATAAAGAGAACAAAAACACAAGAATGAGTTATGGTATGCTTGACACAGCTGACTGACAGTCAACCTCCTGGTTCTAGGCAAGGGATCTTCAAAAAGAAGGAGGCACCACGTCATCAGCATAAAACAAACCTGTTGAGTCGCTCGGAAGCCACAGCAGATGTCTGCTGATACAGCTTCCAGTGTGGCAGTAGCAAGTTTCCTGAAGAATGTTGATGCCTCTTTGATTATTCCTTCTTCTTCAAATTCCTTGGTTCTAGATTTCTTTGTGCCTTTGTTGCCTAGTCTTCATTGTGAAAAGCCTCTGGACTAGACGCCCCGTCATCACTGAGGATCTCAGTGTTGAATGTCCCAGCAAGTGACGCACCCAGGACCTGATTGACGGGTGCCATCTCTGAAAGAATGATATTATCATGGTTGCTCACAAGTGTGGCTTTGTCCATGATCTCCTTGCTATGCTTGGACACCACGGCGTCCAGGAAGTCATACTTGTGTGACCACATACCGCTTTCAAACAGGTACTTTGTCAGGTAAGAGACTGCCACATTTGCCAAAAAGGACGCCACCATGGACACAGTCTTAAATGGGAACCTCTGCTGAACAAAGTGCTCCACATCCCCAGTAAGGTGGTGGACTCTCTCCTGGGTCACCCAACCGGGGTAGTAGATGAAGGGAGGAAGTTTGAGGTAGGGTTCCCCTCCACCGATGCGTAGCAAAAGACCAACGACATAGGCAGCCACAGAGCCATAGGTATTGGTTCCCTTGACGAATAACACGCTGAGGAGTTGGGGAAAGATGATAACGTAGACCAAGTCGGAGCTCAGGTACCACAGGCCATACACTGATCCTGTCAACAACGCCATAGCCGTGGCAAGGGCCCCAAATACAAAAATTGTGAGGCGCATCACCCAAACAATCTCCCAGTCTGAGGCCTGGAAGAGAGATAAAGAGATAACAGAGTGAAGAGTAATTATTGGACTAATTACAGTCAGATATGTTTTGTCTGAAGGTTTGGGGTCTGGTTTTGTATGTTCAGCAGGCACATCAGACAAGATATGACACATTTGCAAACCACTGGGATGGAACTAGAATTGATTTATTGATTTTATGACTGGTGCTTGGAACCAGTGTCTCAAACTGTGCAGATGTGTATTATTGCCGGCACTCTTACCGACTGTCGGAAGGCGAGCTGATAGATATTCCTGGCAAACATGGAGCTGGCTGAGAGAATGGATGAGTCTGCTGACGACATGACGGCAGCCGACACTGCCCCCAGACCAAAGAAGGAGACGTAGGACGGGCAGAGGTGCTGAAGCACTATGGGGAGGATCATGTCTGATTGATCCCTATCCTTTGGTGGGGGGGACCCATAAGAGGTCTGGTTCCAGTCTGGAAGGAAATAACACAAGATAACTAAACACGGACTGTACTTGATCTCGTGACTTTGAGACCTTATTATAATGCTCCCTGTGGATACACTTCTTTTAGTTGTAGTTTAGTAGAGTGCCTCACATGTCTGCATGCTAAAATCCAACAAAGATTATTAATGTAATGGCGTGCTCTTGGTTAGAATACAGGTAAAAAGCTACAGTAGTAAGAAGATCCCAGAAATAGTGGATTCTGTCTGAAAATGTGACATCCAGTGAATACACTTTGTGCCTACTGAACCATTGGTTATGAAATATGAGCCAGCATTGAGGAATACATCATGTAGTTTAATTGGATTTTAATTGTAAATTAGATTAATTATCGTATTAATTATGATTAATGCGTGTGTGTGTGAAGCATTTGATTCTAATGAGACACTTCAAGCTGATTAAATACAGGACTTTGCATAGATGTAGGCTGTTATTTTTCAGGGGGAAACAATGAATGTGTTCGATTGTGAAAATAAAAAAGTGGCTGTATATGATTTAAAAAAAATAAGACAAGTGCTAAATAGCTCTATAGTCCACCAGTAATCACTGTTATAGAGTGTTTGGTCGGTAATCAATGTCCCTCCTCCCACTGCAGTAATAGATACAATAACTTTTTCGGTGTCACTGCCCACTACTCCAATCGGGACAGGGAACTCCATAAAGAGGCGGTCCTATCTGCTCGTGAACACGCAGAGAGCGAGGTCCGCCTGTTTCCTGTGAGGGGATTGCTAACTGCAAAACAGAGAGGAAGTTAGCTAAAACTATGACATCGTTACAACAGCTTAAAATCACACTACAGCTATACTGCTGGCTCTGTCAGGCTGCACTGCACACGCTGCTTTGAGGTAGATGCTAGCACCAGCATGCTAATGTGCACACAGTGACAATGCTTTATGTAGAGCATAATGTGGACAATGTTAACCATTATGGTTTAGCATGTTGGCAGGCTAACATTAGTCAATAAGCACTTAACACAACGTTCAGCTGAGGCTGATGGGAAGTTTCTAGGTTCTTAAACCAAAGTTATAAAACTACAAAATTAAATTCTTCTGAGGTGAACATGAATGTGTGTACCACAATTCATGGTGGTTTTTTTTGCTATTGATTAATCTCCTGGTTATTTTAACAATTAACTGATAACTTTTTAGCCTGTAAAATGTTAAAAAAGAAAGAAAGAAAAAGGACAAAGTGATGTCATCCAATGACTCATCATTTACTATCATTGATCACAGAGAAAAGCAGCAAATCTTCACAATTAAGAAGCTGGAACCATCCACCCCACACGCTCCACTCCACTGCTGTCCCATCCTTCTATTCAGCAGGACAACATTTTACTCCCCTATCTCTCAACCCTCTGACATCTTTCTATCTTTCAGCCACTTGTTTCATCCTTCTCTTCATCCTCCAGAGGTATACATACTCTCTCTCCTCCGAATATTCACAAGCAGCGGTTGATTAGCGTCTGTTACACATGAAACAGCTTCAGACGGACGACATTAATTAGCTCCTCTTCAGATGTAATATTCACTAAATCGGCATGGTCCGATGGCTCTCTCTCCTTCTGCCCGTCGTGACAGGATCCGTCTGATGTTGTTTACCCTCCAGATACTGTATGCATCTACACATCTGACAAAAAAAAATGCTGCTGGGGGTGTAAACAACCCAGGGAGGCTGCATTGTGTTTCCTTTGATCGCACTTTCCTGTTTAAATGAAGGATCAGATTCCTGGATGTTACGATTGTCTTTTGATGTTTCATTAACCGCTTAATCAATATGTGTGCGCATATCATTTACGGATCAGTGTCGGATATGTTCGTGTTTATCTGTGACTTAACAGCTGCAATCCAGATGCAACTGTTTGTGTGTAAGATTTGCAGTTTGGTCCTTTTTGTGGTACTTTTAAGCTTCTAATCCAAAACTGGACATGATTTAATAAAGTAAATGCTGCAAAATAAAAATAGGTGATAGTTTCAGTGTTTTTGAGGCAAATTGATATAAACTGTGTGTATTTGCATTTACCGGTGGAGGCCCCTATAGCTCCTATGAGGACAGAAGGGACGGCCATGACCAGGCAGCCGAAGGCGGCGAGGAAGGATAGGACCTGGGCGTAGGTAGCTGAAGAGGCAGAAAGAACCCGTTGAAAATAGACCTGCCAGGGAATCCCCCCCAACATCTAGAAACAGAAACACCGTAGTAAATACAGACACCAAACCAATGCAGAACAGCTCTGAAACGTCATCTGAGTCCTACACGTTCATCTTTAGAGTAAACCTCAAAGACACAAACCCTGTTGCCTTAGCTGCTTCACCTCAACCCCCCTGCCTGCAACACTTTACAGCAGAATCAAAAATGTGTATGCGTATACTTTACAGTAATTTACCGTCTCTTGATGATTTTTTTTAGATTAAAAACTGGCTCACCAGCAAGCAGAAGTTGTCCGCCCAGAGCCATTTGTCTTCAGGCTCAATCTTCCCCAGCCAGGGCGACTGGTAGATTGCCTCCTTGGCTGAAATGCTGATGTCCGTCACGGCAGGATTGGACAGGGCAAAAGGCACGCTGATCCACTGATAAGAAAGGGATCAGGATGCAGATATTATTATTGTTGAATAGGCATTCAGTCTTTTTAATGTTTCCACTGTCAAAGCTGTTGAAAGACATTAGACCCAGATTCTACTTTTTTATAAAGTTGCTGACTCAAGCTGTCATAGGGGCAGGGGTAGAAAAAAATGTAAAAAAGCAGCAACTGTATGCAGTGAAAGTCGTGATGACTTCATGGTGAAACACACCCAAACTTTGTTGGGCCACTTTTATCTCCATCCAAGGAGCCACTTTTGCTGTGTTTCTCTTTTTTCACAGCCCTGCCGAATACCCGGAATTAAATGTTGGCAATGTACATTTCTGCCAGCCCTGGATATGTTGAAACTTTATGTTTCTTTAGGTTAAAATCTCTATTTCATGTTTTGATAACGCTGTGCTAATGCTCTGGTTTGGTTTAGGCACAAAAACTACTTGGTCCGGGTTAGGAAAAGATCATGTTTAATCATAAAATACCTGTTTTGGTCGCCAAAGACATGGCTAGAGATGACCATGTCAAAAATATTGTTTATGTTGTTGTTGCCACAAATACGGTTGGAAATTGTCCCAAGGTCCCTTTAACAAATCCAGTGGTTCATCCTAAAGTTTAAACACAGTCACTGCCGTAGCAGCCAACTTGTCTGTTATTGCCAAAAACGTTTTCCTCGCGACTCAGCTGGATCTAAAGATTATTTTTAATATTTTTCTTAATGAATGCACTTTGATCTGTGTCTTCATCAGATTCTTTTCTAAATTGACAAACAAACAAGATCAAAGATTTGATGTCTGGTATCTTTAAAGGTTGTTTTTTTTTTTACCACAAAGATTCCTATAAAATATTTGCTAATGAGAGATTCGCATTTTGAGCTCAAACATAGAGGACATAATAACTTCGGCTTCCAGTCTATACTGGTAAAACCCTATATAACTGTACTGAAATCAATCCAATACTAGTATGTATTATAACCTCTGTTGTCCTGAGCTGAGCAGATGTTAACAGTGGGACTCACCAAGCCCAAAAAGATGCAGAAGAGCTGGACTACATCTGTGTACGCCACAGAGTAAAGTCCTCCAACAAGCGTGTAGAAGATCGCGATCAGGGCTGAGATCACCACCGACATGTTGATGTTTATGTCCACGATCACACTCAGAGTGGCTCCTACGGGACGACGCATTCAGCCCATGAGACACAGTCATCAGTTAGAGAGAAGAAGAAAACTGAATGGACGTTACAGTTAATGCGGTGCTCGTAATGAGTTTAGACCATAACAATTATCACCTACCCAGGGCAGATAGAATGGCTGCAGACCAGAAGATTTCCCCCATGAGCGCGGGGATGAAGAGCAGGCCGCCCATCCTTTTTCCATACAGCTGCTGGAAGGGATCCAGCATGGTGACGTATCCACGGGAGCGCATGGGCTTGGCAAAGAAAAGGCCGCCTGAATGATGTCGGACATTAACGCGACAATATGTAACTTTTTTACCTGATGATGTGATTTCTACATAATGTTGCTTTAAATGTAAGATATACTGTATTTCTAAGAGGACAACACCAGTGTTTTTACATGTGTTTTCACTGCACTTTTATATCATAGTATACTACATACCTGCTAAAGCCCCAGAGGGCAGTAAAGCATTAATTTTAGGGTAATGTTAAAAAATAAAACAGCAGACTCGAAATTGCAATAAAAAAACAACTTACTGTCACAGTTGTGTTATTATTGTGTGGTATTACAGTTGCAAGCATACATGCAGAATGAGCCATGGATTTAGATTAACAAGAATAAGAGCAGAAATTATGAACACTGTGATAGATTCCCTAAAATTCTGCCTAACACGTGCAAAATGACCGGTGCAGTCTCACGCTCAGCACACACTTTGCGCTTTTTCACAGCACAATTAAAGAAAGGAGCTACACAAAGACACTGGCGCTTACCCACTACCAGGCTGAGAGCGTAACCGAAGGGTGCCTGTGCCCAAGCCAGGCCGTAGTCCGGCAGGTAGACATACTCTGCTGTGCCGTTGATGTAACCTCCACCCACCCAGGTAGCTGAAAGCAAGAAACAAAACACTTTTTATGACACCAACACTTTGGCGCACAGGTTTATTCCAATAACAAGAATCCTGTAAGTAATAGTTGTCTCTCTCAGGTGATATTTAGGAGTTAAAGCTCCTATTTAAAACGTTTCATCCATCAGCCGTCACATCTCAAATTGCTCTGAATTTACTGAGTGTCATGTTGAAACTTTTGGTGATAAATGATATTTATGGCCGCGGTGCTGTCCGTGCGTAAAAGAAGAAATCGGTGGATTTATTGACTTTTATACCATCACGTGATACCTAAATGTGACAGAATCATGTTGAACACTTACCAAAACACACACACACACACACACACACACACAAAAAACCTCCAAATTTTTATTCAACGCACCGGTCATTGTGAATCCACCAACGAACAGCCCGATGTCTCTCCCCCCGACCATGATGCTCTCGCTCCGGTCTCCGCTTTCGCCAACGCCGGAGTTCTTGTTCTTCCATGCTGCCCAGATCCCCACGAACAGAATGAGGAGGTAGAAGATCACGATAGCCACGAGACCCTCGGCGTGGATGGTCATCTTCCTTAAGTCCGCTTCCTCCCGCCGAGATCAAGTGCTACTGCGCGCCGAGGACTGGAATTTCATGGAGAGAACTTTGAAGAGAAAAAGGTAGAGACACGTTTCTGTGGACTGCGTCTGACTTGGATCTGGAATGAATATCTTACCGCTTGATTAAAAAAAAAAAAAACTAAAGAAAAAACGTCTATTATCAGCACAGACACAGCGCGTAATTACAATTACTTACCAGCGCTTCCTTGCGCATTCCGTGACCTAACAACTTTAAAACTAGCTGTCCAAACGTTTTTTTTTTAGGTAATAAACGTCTTAAAAGCTACAAGATTTAATTTGTTCTCCGCTTAAGGTGTTCAGTGACCACACCTACATGTTACAAACTGACAGTATCCAGGTAGAGAATGCAAACTGATTTAAATTTCATGTTTTTTACGCACCGATCGTCTTCACGCTTACTGCAAATATCCAGCTGTGGGAAATGTAAAATCCCCTGTTTACCAAAGAAAAATAAACACACATAAATCCAAATTCTGGCGGACGCCCAGCCTCAAAGGGTGGCATCACCAGAAGAGAAATATCTCATTCTAATTTTCCTGCAAATTACAGTTAAAAAAACAACAACAACAACATGGATTTTAAAACATGTCAGACTGAAAAACTGCAGTTTTGTAGTCGGTGGTTTTTTTTTTATTTTTATTTTTTACCGAATTCCCAGCATCTGATACATCCAAACAAGAATCACGTCGACATTCCTGCTCGCGCTCTTACCAAATACAAATCAATGATCAGACAAACGACCAGCTGACGTTTTGATTTGATTTAAAATCATGAATCTCTTCCTGCCTTGGTCCCACTTTGAAGATGATGTTTGAAGACTGGCCAAACCTTACCGTGTCCAACTGACTCAGAGGAAGAGGAACACCCGGCGCTCCATCATGTGTCATCAAATCAAAACCAAAAAAATATTAAAATGAACTGTGGTGCTCGCAAATTGTAATTGTGTTAAGGACAGTTGAGGATGTTTTACGCACGGGTTACACTTCTTGTCAGACATTAGACGGTTATACCAACTACAGTGCCAGTTAACTGACAGGATGTCTCTTGATTTTTAAATCATACTTGTAAAAAGTGTAAACGCTGCTCTGTAGCCTGGAATGATTAAAAACATTTGGCCCGGCGTTGGTTTCCTGTCGCGCTTTCGTGCGTAAAAGTCCATTAATGCGCCCTTAACGCACCGTCAAAAAGCTGCGATCCAGCCGTCAAACAAAAGAAACTCACACAGAAACATTTAGGTTTTGTGTCCAATGTGCTGCATCGCAAGGTTCAAACCTGCGGGCTTCAGCTCCCCGATGCGCTGACGCCATGGCTCCAGCAGGCCGATTCTGCATTATTGATCTCTCTTTAAATCAACATCTGTCACTTTGGTCAAACACGGTCAAGAGGCGGCAAACACATATTAGTAAAATAATGAAAAGTCCGAAAAGGAGCTCGTCTTACCTTTCTTTTGAGCAAACAGGTCTGAACAGATGACAGGAGCGGGAACCTCCTCAAGAAGAGAAAGTGTCAAAGACGATTTTTGTTGGGAAAATGTTGAGGTGCCACAAAGTAATCCTCTTGGACGAGCAAACACAATTCTCCTGTGTTGTTTTTGTGAATCACCAGTGCTCGTCAGAAAGAGAGAGAGGGGGGCAGAGAGGAAGAGAAGGAGAGGGAATGAGCGAGGGTGGAGTTGTGTGGGTGGAGGGGTGGAGATGAATGGGAGTGGTGGGTTTATTGGGTGCTGTCAGGGTGGGTAGATGGTGGATGAATGTCTTCCAGGGCTGGGACGAAAATAGCCCCTAATAGAGAGTGTCGTGACGCACGACCTCTCCGGGAAAGCTTTCCAATATCATAATACGGTATTGGCAATGAATGGATGAAACCGGTGCGCAGCCAGGTTACATCTCAGGGCTGATTTACGATCTTGCGCAGGTCCCCAGATTCAAGCGTCACGTTGGTTCTGGCTGTATGATGGTGATGTTGACGGTGTAAGGATTACGTTTTCATTTTTATGAGCCACCTTATGCAAGAAAGAAAGTTCAGTGCGCTCAAAAGTTTTTGCATTCAAACATCAAAACTTCAAAAACAGCTTATAAATATAAAACTGTAAGTGACAAGGAAGGAGCAGCGGTGGACTCAGGGTGTCTGAGGGGAGAGGAAATATAAAAAGGGCACCATCACTGTGATGCATTCAAGTAATATCTCCTTCTCTCTTACTCCATCACAGTTTCCATCAGGGGTGTCAATTGCAAGTTTCATCACAATAAGATATTGTACCGATTCTTTGGACAACGATACGATATTTACCGATAGCACAAAGTCTGTCACGATACGATTCGATATGATACGATACGGGGCCTGCGATCGATATGAGGTGGTATCATCAAGTCACATAAAGCAACTAAAATATGATTTGATTCTTCAGTGGAAATATTATTTCACCAGTGGTTCGCGGCATTTCAATGGAAAACAATCTAACATGTTTTATTAAAAACAAAGCCCTGTTTAGAAAATAGTTGACGTAAACTGTGACACAGACGCGCCATGGGAATTTCAGAAATATAGGCGAATCTTAGCGATGGTGGTGATATGAATCGATGCTTCCACTTTGCATCGATGCTATTGGATCGTTGATCATTGAGTCAACATATGGATCCGGATTGATGTTATGTCGTTACACCCCGAGTTTCCATCATCCATAGGTCACTTTATCGACCAGCACTTTATATCCTTCTTTTCATTGAGTACCTTGCTCCTACTGCATCTCCATCTTAATGTTTTTTTTTTAATTTTAATGTTTTGAATCTGATATATTGTATTTTTTAATTAACCTTTTTTGCAAAAAAAGAGACAATTTTATGATTTTTTTGCATGGAAAGAAGGGACAATAAAATATTTTCTCTTCCATTCCAGTTTAAAATACTCATTATATTTTATAAAGATGATTAAGATCTACTATAGTCTGCCTTCAATCCAGCTGAAAGCAGCACAAAGTGTGTTACAGAGGAGGTTTCCTTGGAGCATTCAGACCGCTGTCCATGGTGCTGAAATGTGACAGTGCCCGCAACAGGAACAGTTCACATTTCTTGTAATTTGTCATTGTGAAGCCTTCTGTCTCATTATACCTCCAACTTTAATGGTTGCTCTCATGTGATATTTCTGTAGTGTTCTTAAAAAATATATTTTTTAAATGAACATACTCACAACCCAGTACTGTTCATTTCCATTGATTCCATTAGCAATCATATTATTATTATTATTATTATAATTTTCCGAGGGTTAGAATTCATTGTTTGGGCTCTACCAGCAACATAAATTAGCTGCTCGATGTAAACAAAGATGTTGACCGGTCTGACTGCTGGAAATAAGAGAAGCGTCTTGCCTGAGTTGCGACACGTCCTCTTAATTTATTGTGTGTGTGTCTGACAGGCTGCCAGACGGAGGGCAGCTCTAATTGGAAGGTTTTTCCAACAAATAACACCTCAGAAGCACGTCCACAGTGTAACAGGTAGTTTCAGACAGGCGGCCTGGAACGCCTCAAGAGAAGAGTACCAATCGTCTTATTCATCATCTACTAATGATAAGTCTAAATATGACACTTACCGCTAATGACGCTGTCTCTTTGTTAGTGCCATCCATAAAAATGTCATCAACATTCATCAACTGGTAGCCTACACCATATCTACCAGATGATGTGGTTTAATTGAATAAGTAGAGGCTCCACCTGAAGGCTTTAAGCTGTCTGTCCTAAAGATCGCTGTCTCCATCCAGTGGGTGTATTAAGAATTACTCAAATCTCTATTAGGAAGTTTTAGAAATAAGGAATCAGGAACAAAACATTTTTAAACTTTAAAAAAGAGAAAAATCCAAGCCTCTCTTCTGGCAGATACATATTTCAAATAAAAGACTAAATTCTTATAAATTGTGTGTTAAAAATGAGCTGAATGTGCATTGTCAATGATTTTAATTATAAGTTAAGGCTCTTTAACCTTTAAGCCAGAAGAGTACCTTGGATTTTTCTTGCATTTTTGAATGTGTGTTGTGTGTAAATGTAATTAATCAACAATCACTGTTTTAAAAAGTAAAGATACTGTGTTAAAATATTTCTTTGATAAAAGTAAGGCTAACGAGTAGTACTTGAGGAAAATCCTGTATCCAATGTTAAATGTTCTTAATTATCAAAAGTACAAGTACAATTTTATATGGGTTGCCTGATTATAAGCCTGGCCAATTATGAGATTCAGCATTTTTCTGATATTGCTGATAAAACAAATTAATTTAGAAAAGGTTCTGCTTTGGCGTTGATGCAACTTGCAATCTACAAAGTAACGAGTAACTAAAGTTATCAAATAAATGTAGTGAGTAAAATCACAATACCTGCTTTCAGTATGTAGTGGAGTGGAAGTGAGAAGTAGGAGAAAATGTAAGTAAAAGTCCAAGTACCTCAAGATTGTACTAAAAGCTACTCCAAGGAACTTTCATTGTTTGTTCTGTTGGCCCCTTTGGACAAAAAATAAATGACAATGATGACGCAAAGTAAACTTTGTTTTAGTGTTGTAACGTACCTCCAGACTAGAGAGAGAGAGAGCAGCGTCTTTGTGTAAGACTCCTCAATTCATCCCAAACATTCAGCCATAAAAAAAGCGTTTGACTTTTACCTGGTGACAGATTTTAAAAAAGACCTTTTGAGTTGCCACAGCAGAAAAACCACAGGTGGAACTAATGCTGGTTACAATGGCTCAGTCTCCCAGTATGTGTTGTGAACAATAGTATAACAAACTATATAACAATAGTGAATGTATTGTTATTGATTAAAGCTCTATTTTTTTTAATTAAAACAATTTTGAAAAAGCATTTATAAAAAATGTGTTTATGTGTAAATTATTAGAAACTGACATTCATTGCTTTTTATTTTCTTTGGCATGAAATACTGAATACTGCGACAATATCATCCATTTCTTTAAAAAAAAAAAAACAACCTTTATAACTGAACTGGCTTTCAAAACAAGAAAGTGTTAATCCCAAATAGAAAGTCGGCTACAATAACAAGTGACAGAGCAATTGTAATTATCCATTAACATGAGTGTTGCAGCACAGCATGCTGAATGTGATTTATGTCGTCTCTTCTGCTGTAAATTACCGCCACCTTCTGGTCCTACAGGTACACAGCAGCAGGTCAACATGTGTCAGTCCTCAGTTCCCTCACACAGTTCAGAGTTTGTTTGGCTCTCAGATATGTTGAACTTCAATTGTGATATCGGATTTTTGGCTACTTTTAATAATGTAAAATACATTATACAATATAGTTCTCCGTTTTCCTTTTTTTTAAAACATATTTTATGGGTGTAGAAGATGCAAAGGATCCTGTAAAGATATAAAAAGTCTATTTATTTTCTGTTCAAACATTCCCTGTGCAGTCTTAGACGTAGTTATTGAGCCTGTAGCCACTGCTGGCGAGGGAACAGAGTGAGGGAGCACGATTATCCTTCAGGGCATCGGGGGGCTTGTAGAGAGGAGCAGGAGGGTAAATGTGGTTGAAGGCAGGGGGAGGTGATGATGGTTGATTCCTCGGCAGATGGAGGGAGCTCCGGGACCTGTCGACACCGCTGCTCCAGCACAGCACCAGGCCTCCGGTCAGGCTGAGGCAGGCCGAGGCGTAGCCGAGATACACAGCCAGGCCGATCTCGTACTTCATCCCGCTGGGGAGGAAGGGGTCGTAGAAATCCATGATAACGTCGTTAGTGGTCCAGGACACGGTGACCAGGCAGAGCAGGCCGGCACAGAGGAAACCAATTGCCCCACTTAAGGCCAGCGGGGACTTGACCAGCGAGCCTCGGGCGAAGCGGGTACACTTCATCCCCATCACGGACACCACGCACGCCAGGACTGAGGTGACGCAGGAGAGCACCATGAGCGCCCGGGCAGCCTAATGTGGAGGAGAATAGACAAACAGAAGGAGTAAAACAGGATTGTAATTTCAGACTGCATGCTGTGCTGTATTACTTACATGGCAAACTATCAGTCAGCTTAACTATGCATCATCAGAAAGAACAATAACGTTGGCTTATTTCACATATCTCTGCAATGCAAATCAACTGCTAGTTGTCTTCCTGCATGTGACTGTTGCTGTTGGCACGACTTCCCCGTGATTCATGTTATAAACTTTAATGAATAAACTTCAGTTAGCTACCCAGTAAATATGGATACTAGATGAGTACTTGCTCAACCTGACTGTGTCGTCTATAAAATGCAAGTAAATAGCAAAAAAGTCCAAAAGTCCAAAATGTCCCACAGTCAGAAAACAAATTCTGTGTTTTCTAGACAGATATTTAGTTTAGAGGTGGTATAAAACAGAGGAAAGTAGCACATGCTCACATTTGAGAAGCTGAATTAAGCAAACGCTAATTATTAGATCATAAAAACACATGTAAGTGGCAATTCATTACTTCGGTCTTCTCATGATAACACAAGGTGCGGCGGATAAAAAAGCTGGAAGCTGAATGTGTTTTACCTGCAGGTCACGCGGCAGTGCCAGCAGAGATCTGTACACCTCACACTGGTAAATGCCGGTGCTGTGCCACACACACTCCATCCACAGGCCTTTCATGTAGGAGGTGGTCGTGATGATGTTGGAGCCCACGTAGGCTGTGCTGCGCCAGTGGGGGAGCAGAGTCGCAACGACAGTTCCCGCAAACCCCAGCAGCCCCAAGAAGAAGCCGAGGAGCTGAACCGCCATGCTGGCCATGATTCACTCCCCTCGGACAGACGTTCAAACTGCAAAGTACAAAGTTTGCAGTTTGAAATCGCTGATGCGGGGCAGAGAGGACAATTAATAGGACCTGGATGCAACGCATTTCACAATTAAATGGATCCATAGATAAGGGAGAAGGAAAATCAACACACAGAAGCAACAAATCACCACATACAAAAGAACCACTCAAAACTACAGTCCCCCAGGCCGAAGATGAGGCTGGATTCCTCCTGTTATCTGCATGGTCCCCAGCAGTACAGTAAATTCCACCGAGCTTACATCTGAGCCATTCCTCGAGTGTCTGCGGGCAGAAAAAGCTGTGGAAACTTTTCTGGCATCAGTCTCTGGTGAGTGGCAGGTGACTGCATCTGTAACTAATGAGAGCAGTGTTCAGCTTCACCTGTTTAACGCTCTCCTCTGGAGGGCAAAGCACAGCAGTCTATTTGTTAAGCTGCGCACCGCCCCTCAGGAAAGGAGAGCGAGAGAGGAAATTAAACATTTACAGAAACCACCCGAGCTGAGAGCAACTGTTATAAACCACTAACTTTGAACATTTTTCACGGCTCTGCGGGATATTTCAGAGAAGAGGGGCTGATGATGACAGAGCATTTCTACCGGATGGGCCACACACCCAAAGAGATTGTGGCAATTTATGCTGTAATAACTGGCCAAATTCTAAGATCACTTGACACTCAGTTCCACATTTACACACTCTCACATGGCACTTTAGGGGACATTTAATAGCCCTAATTTCACTTCCTGGAGATTTACCATAACCCTAATCCTAACCACCACTTGCATAACCTTTAGCATGATCTTCAGCTAACCCTAATCTTATACTCTGACCCAAAAAATCTGCTGTTTTTCCAAGAAGGGGAAACATCTTTCATCCCAAATTGCACCAGCGGCCTCCAATTAACAGATTGAGTCTGAAATGTGTCCCCAAAAGTATCCTTAGTCACACGAAAACTGTCCAGGACGCTTTAGACCACAAGTAAAAACCTAAGAGCATGTGAGACTTAGGGTAGTTAAGCATTTACTTTTGTTCCTTCCTACTGTTTCGAACGAAATGTTCTCTAGGTGAGAAAAAAAAACAAAAAAAAACATCCTGAATACTGAGCAGACTTTAAATTTGAAACCATAGAAACCGAACTGTGTTCATACGGAGCCGTTGTTCTCTCAGAGAACAACAGGTTTGATTATTGTTCAGTGTTGGACCTCGCACTGCTGGGGCGCCTCTTAAAATATCGGAGATAGAAGCCTCATTGTGTTTACCTAATGATTGACTACACTGAAGGCATAACAAGTGAGCAGTAGCAACAAAGGCGAGGCTGTGAAGAGCATCTTATTTCCTATTGCTTTGCAAACAAGTTATCCAACATCCAATGTGATATTCAGAACATTTTCTCATTTTTCTCATCTATTAAACATGGAACGCTTAGCTTTGACATTTTGATATTAGAAAAAAACCCACCACATTTGAATACTCACCAACAAGGTTACACGAGGATTACACAGCCTTGGGAGTCCAGACGGTGCACCTCCAGATAAATAGTTTGATTGGCATCGATTCCAGCTCCTTCTGTATCTGCTGCTGCCTGAACAAACAAGGAATATGTGCCCGTGCTGCTGTATTTTGTCAGATATGTGACTGGCCAGTGTTAGATCCCATCATCATCATCAGCAGCAGCAGCATTATCCCTGTCAGGGGCATCATGTCAGAGAGGACATGAGAGACAGTCCCGGTGCCAGCGTGTTGCTCAAGACAGATAAACAGGGCCGATGTCAAAACGTCGCTCCGGAAGGCAAAGAGCGGTGTTGCCAGGGAAAAGGCAGACAGAAGAGATATTGTCCTCAGTGGATGTGCTGTTTTTGTCTCAATAATTCTTCTCTCTGCGTCTCTACATCTGTGTGAAGGAATAACAGATAATAAAAAAAAAAAGAATGACTGGAAATGTGCAAATTAGCCTGCATATCGGCTTATAGCTGGTAGAAATGAACTGCAATTAACCAACAGGACAATTACTACGATACTCAATTAACACTGCAAAGCTGAGTTTATCTTTGTGTGGTACATACGGTTCTCAGACGAGGTCATTCATTTGTTCGGGTTCTTCTGAGGTCCATCTACTTTCTCTGCGTCCCTTCTCTCGATCCCTCGGTGCCCCCAAGTGTAACCAACCATGACATCCTGTTGGTAAACAAGTTTTTTTTTTTTTTTTTTTTACCAGCCCTTCCCTCGGGTCCCTTGTGTAGCGTTCAGTTCTCTGTAAGAGCTCTCTGTTGACGGGGATGATCCTCTCCAAGGTCTGCCTGTGGGAGACGCCATTTGAATGTGGAACGCTTAATAGTCTTAGTTAAGCAGAGTAATCCTGTGATTAGCAGCTGAGGATCGCTGGTTTGTCGCGCACAGCGCTGGAGGGCAACACAACCGTGATGTTGTGTCAGGTTTACTGAAAAGCTGTTCTCTTGTTACTACATGTTAAATGTCAGTATATGTGCAGATACGCACAACATTCGAGACGAATACCTTGAAGGACCTGCACGCTCATGTACACGTGCTTTGGTCATTCTGGTCATTAGTTGCGAGTTATGTGAGGTCATCAAACTTCATAAAATAACTCGAAGGACAAAGGTGAGGGTTGTCCTATAAAAGTAAGATTTATAGGAAGGCATTTATGGGGGTTTAATGATTTTACTCTTAGCGTGTAATATTGTTCAACTTCCAACTTTTTTATTATCTCAGTGTTTTGCAAGCCCTGTGTTGTTCTCTTTAGTTTCTTATCTGCTGTTTTCTCTTTCATGTCCTTTTCTGTGAAGCACTTTGTGACCCTGTTTTAGAAAGGTTCTAGTCTATCTAGATAAAAGTTTATTAATATTATGATGATTATAAAACTGACAGATAAGTGACACTCATCCAATCAAAGAAAACACCTGTGCAGGCCAGCATGTGCCCTTTAAGATAACAGATTTTAAGATTAAGATGATCTTTTTTTGTTTTTAGATTTCAATAATTTAGTGAAAAGCTGGGGTGTCTGCACTTTCATTAATATATAATACAGTTTATTATGGGAGTCAAAACATTTTTTGGCTTCTACATTTATGTTACAGCTTAAGTTAACAAACTTGTAACTCTTCTGGAGCTTGTAGCCCATGTAGCTCATTAAATATTACTAGATGAAGTGTTACTACTTTTATAATATATTTAATATCAATCTACCCAACTGTATTATTAGGAATAAGTGACTAAGTGAGGCCTAGAAAAAACAAAATTCTCTAATTTCTGCAACTTATATGATCATTTTCTGGTTAATTTATATGACTGTAAACTCATTATCTTTGGTTAGCAGATGAAGAAATAAATATATTTGAGGCATTTTTCACCATTTTCTGCTATTTTATAAACCAAATAACTAATTCCAACACAGAGCTGGTCCGGGGCATAAGCGAACTAAGCGGCCGCTTGGGGCCCCCTGGCCTTATGCATCTGTGCCCAGGGGGACAGTAATTCATAATCTGTCACTGTATTAAAACAAATTTATAATGTAAAATTATAGTGTGACATTTGTGTCAATAACTGTCAAGCACAGGTGACTCTGTGGTGGTGGGAGGGGGGCCCCAAATCAAATTCTGCTTAGGGCCCCCAAAAGGCTTGGGCCGGCACTGTTCCAACAGATTAATTGATAGCTAAAACGAACATCGATTACTTTCATCTCTACCTACTGCAATACATAGCAGAAAATTACACATCAAAAACTGAAGACATTGACTCTTTTTCACGTAAATAATTGTGATTGTGTCCTTTTTCTTCACTGCTAAGTTACTGAAGAAAGCCACTGCTCGTACTTATTCGCCTTTTAAATGTTACCGTACTTGTAATAATGTATTTTGTGGATACTTACGACATAAACGCGCCTCAGCTGACTGTCATCCATGTAAAGCATCATTAACTTAAAGTCATTATTTTCGCGCCGTCGCGGACTTCAGAGCTAGTTAGCTTACATTTGCTGCCAACAAATATCCATTAGCACAAGTTAATAGTGTTGGTAAGATACTCTGTTGATTTGGTGTCAGCTTGTATTGCTATAATTATATGTCTGGGTCTGTAACTACTAAAGCTCAAAGTTAATCAAGTCATAATGAATGTATTCCGTTAGTAGTTCAGGTTAGCTAGCAAGGCTAACGTAGCTAAGCTAGCTGCATATGTCGACTCAGCTGCCTCTGTTTGATTTTTAGCTAACGCCGACATCTGGTTAGCGTCAGGGTTTCTTTTATTCTCAAATCAAATTTGCCTTATCTTTCGGATCACAGCCAATTCATAGGTGGTGGTGATGGCGAGGAAAGCCTCCAGAAATGTTGGGAAGTTCACACTGACACGCAAGACCAAGAAGTTCAAGCCGAGCTATCACCGGCCCCATTCGGCCAGAACCATCGTGACCCGCAGCCATAGCAACATCAGCGGCAGCTACTTCCTCAAGCTCCCGTCAGAGGTGTTCCGCATGATCCTGGACAAACTGTCTGGTAGGTTGACTGGTTGGCTTTGTCACATAATGTGGTGCTCTTAAAAAGTTTTATTGAAACTGCATTCAACAGATTAAATACTATAAATAGACAACATTCACATAAACTTGCCCAATGAAAACTAAGGTTAGCTAAAACTGCCAATAAGCTAGTTGTTTAAATGGTTAAAAGACCATTGGCACATTAACTTAGCTACATACTCTACAAACAGTATGAACAATAAATTACATATAAAGACTTGTCTTGGTACAGAAACTATCATATTAATATATTTAGTAGTTGACAGTGTTGTATAAAGTACCCAAAAGTCAAACTTGAATAAAAGTAACTTAAAGATTTAATGTTAAAACCATTCATATTACTTTGGTAAAGTGTCCTGTACAAAAAGCACTTGAGTAAATATAGTGTTTAATATTAATGCACTTCAGTATCAAAAGCTATTTTCTTGCAATGATCAAAAGTTTAAGTTAAAGTAAATTGCATATATTTACATACATATTTAAACTGTATACTAGGGGTTGACCGATTATTGACCTGGGCGATTATTGGATTCAATCTTAAGCATTTTTCTGGTTATTGGAATCAGGGTTTTAGTTAGTCTGTATCCAGATAATGTAAATTTAACAATATGCTACTTGTTGGTTGCTGGTTTGATGCAGTAACTAGTAACTAAAGTCAAGTGAATAATTAAGAATACATGTAGTAAGCTGAAAGTACAATATTTTCCATTATAATGAAGTAGAGTTGAAGTATAAAATTGCAAAAAAAATAAATAGAAATGTTTGTGTTTTTAAGTGTTTGAGATCAGTGTGTTCAGCATGGTGTCCAAGGAAATCAATAGATACATTGTGGACCACATCTCTACTCTGGCCTGGAGGAATAAAATGATAACTGAAAACTTTCACCACAACACCTGCCTCGAAGAGAGATTGACTATTGGACACTACAGAGACCTGGGTGAGTGGCAGTTTAAGTTTAGCTTTGTGTTGCATTTTTTTATTCATAATTATCCTGTAATAATATTTTTTTATGTTCCATGTCTCAGGTTTGTTGTTCAAGAGATCCACCTTGTTGCAGCCAACGAAGGACAGGCTGAAGTTTGTCTTTAGCAGGTTTTCACAGGTAAGAAAAGTTAACTGCTGCTACTCCTTTTGCTTTACATCACGCAGATCACTTTGTAGCCTTTTGAACATGTCTTTCTTTGTATTCACTCATTTTAATTTTAAGCTGAAAAAATCCACACAAGATGCTTATCGCATCAACAACAAAAGTGTAATTACACAGACTAAATGATGTAATCTATTGGATGGATTAGATGATCATTCATGAAAATGATGAATGGCTTGCTGTCTAATTTGCCTCATTATCTTGCATCCTTTGGACTGATGTGGAGCTGTTTCTGAACGATATGTCATTCAACCCAAATATCTGTTGATCGTCGCCTCTGCTAATGATGAGAAAAATAAATAAAGCTCTCCCTCTGATCTGTTTCAGATTCACTGCTTCATGTTGGAGCAGTGCTTAACCGCAGACTGCATCGGCTTCCCTTCTTATGGAGTCTTCCTGCAGGTGAGGGCCTCATTTAGAGATAGAAAAAATTAAAACTTTGATGTAAATAACAAACCAAACAGTCCCATCCTGTAGTAAGAGCTTACTAAAGTGTCATGACAAAATGCGCTATATTACTATAACAAAAACCTGAAACTCTCCTTACATCTAGTCTTTAATGGACTTAAGGTCACAGAACACAGCACATCACCTCAGACAGGATATATTGATCGTTGGAAATCTTGGGCTTCTTATGAATCATGTCTCACCTTTATGTCCCATCCCAGTACCTGAAAACATTTTAGCAGAGAAATAGGAGTCTTTTATGTGTCTTTTAGTATTTCGATATGTTCTGTTGGATACTCTACAGACACTGATCGCAGGCTGGGATGAGCTGGAGTGCCACAGGGTGTTCAACTTCCTGTGTGACCTCACAAATCTGCTGCGAAAAATCGAGGCAGTCATCACAGGAAAACCAGGTGTGTTTTTGTACAATGTGATACGGTATGATATGATACAACTTTATCGTCAGTTTTGAACTGAAATTCATTTTCAGAGCACAGTTAGCAGCAACGGGATAGACTGATGTATCAAATAATTCTTCAGACTGTTGTGTTTTAATGAAGGGAGTCTAAATATCCTATTGGAGGGCAGAAGTGTTCTGTCAAGAAGTCAGAGGAGATGTTGTTTGCAAGTCTGAGCCTGCTCTTGCTGTGAGTTGCTTGAAAGAAGTGTGACAGAACAGCAGGCTGCACTTCTCCAAAGCTTAAAAAATATATATGAGGGTGCACGGAAACGGCAGGAATCAACAATGAACAAAACTCCAGCACTCTCAGAAAACAAATCTTATTTTATTGTCGGCAACAAAAGAAACGAAAGAAAGAAGTGTGCCACAGGTTGGCCATAAAACTCTGCACACATTTTTGGATTTGGTATTATAATTTAGTTTTAAGTGTCTCAGTGTCATACTGCAGTACAGCATTACTCTCAGTACCGCTGATTTAAAAAACATAACAATGATAAGGCTAGGGGCTCCAAAAGAACCAAGAAAGTTAAAAAGTTTCAGTGTCTGGGAGGGAAAATGTTGCTGAATACAGAAGACGAAAATCCATCAGGAAAGACATGGTTCTTTCTATTTAAGTTACTATTTGGGGATTTTAAAATGTAAATATTATGTTTTTTGATGTCATAAGCACATTGTAAGAACAAACAGGTGAAGACTACATTTGCATCTGATCCAATGCAGTCGGTGTAGCAGCATGCATGGAGTTTAAATCTGGACCAGGAGTGGGATCGTACGGCCTTTTACTGTCGACCTTGTGGCGTGATACAAAAAAACATGTTTGTTTACTCGTTGCTTTGTCCTCAGGCGTGCGGTGGCACCAGGAGCTGCAGGTCCGTCTGTTCTGCCGTCAAGTTCTGTTGGACCCGTGGCCGAACCAGCCGGATTGCCAGTTCTGGTTAGCTCTACTCCTGGAGCCTTGGCCCATGGTCAGCCAGGCTCACTTACTGTTAATTCTCTATGGACCTCTGCTGCCGGAGGGTAAGATAACTTCAATACTCACAGTTAATGAAAGCAATCACTTTGTGGGGATCGTGTTTATTTGACTCTATGAGAACATATTGATTTAGGATGAGATTTAATTTGTTGAGAATAACATCTCCCAATTTGTTTACACCGCAACTCTGAAAACATGACCAGAATATAATCCTCCACTAGGCAACATAATTTATCCTAAAATGATTTGCTTTCTGTACTTTATTTCTCACCAGTCAAGAGTGCTATCCCTTGACTGTGGTTAATAATTCATGTTTTGACTGAAATGTAATGAATTTTGAATGTAAATGTAAATTTGAACACTGTTCAGGAGTTAACACTGTACAAAAGTACAGAAATTAGTTGCATTGTGAGACCTAAATAAATGAACAATAGTGTCATATTCTGGTGGAAGAGACCTGGGTTTTGGAAAACAGCCCTTTTTATATTTCATTGTGATGTGCGTTAGCGTGAATTAGGTGATAAGTGAGGGTGCTGTCCTCCATCACGCAGGCACCCTCGGTTGGCAGGATCTGGTGGAGAGAGGGCTGCCTCACAGCGCTCTGTGGGACCTGGCCCGGGCTATCCTCCTGCTTTTCGGCAAACTAGAAGTCAAAGACTGGAACACCAGTTCGATGCTGACAATCTTGGAGGAGCTTTTTGGTATCCTACCTCAGTGGCTCTCAAAGTCTCAAATACTTTAATATCGCACACCTGCAGATAGACACATATTAGGGTTAAGGCCCCTTGAATTGATTGGCTGTCCTGCTCTTCCTTATCATCTCCAGTCATTCCTCTGCCGTGGCATATGGAGAATGTGGCCCGTCTCTTGGTCCTGTGTGGCAACAGTCTCTGCTACACCTTTCTGGCCAGCAAGGCAGTGAACGGACGACTTCTTGAGATCTCTAAACTCATCGTGTACATCATACTGGTGAGAAAAATTAGACTAAAGAGGCTAAAACGTAGGACATATCCTGTTTAATTTTTTCTTTTGCTATTTTTGTAAGTACACAATCGCTTTTCAGAAATGTTTTTAGTGGTAGTTTTTTAGTTTAGTTTCAGAAAGCTAAAATAACCTTAGTGAAAAAGAGAGAATACCTAATCAAAGTCAGCACCATGGTGCTGACTTTGATTAGGTATTCTCTCTTTTTCACTAATCAGGAAATGCATTTACTATACCAGAGTCTTGGAACTGACACACTGAGTCATTAAAATGATCCTGATTTATTAAAGCTATTCCAGTAATTAAGGCTATGACAACATGTGTGAGTTCAAAAGGCCTGTTTGTTTAGTTTTCTGTTTTGCATGGCTTCGTCCTCAGGTGTGCGAGAAGGACGGCTATCACATGTCGTGGGCGGTGAAGTTGGTGCAGCAGATCTGCAAGGTGTTCAGCACAGCAACTGAGAGGTTTCTGTTCATCCAACACCTGGAGAACATGTTTTCAGAGGTCACCAGGGAGATTTTTGAGTTTTCCATAACAGGTGGGTCAACTTTTTTGTTGTCTGAATTCCTTTTAGTAAACGTCATTTCGTCTTTGCAGCAAAATTTCATTTTCACATCTGGACATATTACATGAAGATATGACATCAAGTAATATGATACTGTAATATGGTGATATTGCGATCAAAGTATGAAGAAACAATAGCCGCAGCGTTGAGATAGTGAGGAAAAAGGTACAATAATGAACAAGGATTTGAAAAAGAAACACATCATGTCATGTTGTGGGTCAAAAATAAAATATGCTAAATTCTCACATTCTGTATTTAGAGAAAAATGCAGCGGGGAGCAGTGTGTGTGTGGACGGGTGGATGTGCGTGTGAGACAACTCAGACAGATGGAATCTCCCGGGAAATCCTTTATTTTCTTTTATCGAAAATGTTTTTACCTTGAGTGGATGTGTTTTCTTCACCTGGAGCGAACCCTCCTTTGTTCGCCTCTGATTAACGTTCCCTCTTTCATTTTGAGCCTCTTTTATCTTCACCCAATGCTAATGGTCAATAATACACCTGGAATGCTGCATTCCTTCCACTGTTTAATTCTCTGCTAATGTGAATTTATGAAAAAGCAACATGTTTAAGAACAAACAAAGCAGGTTCTCTCTCAGCATGAGTGGCAAATAAGAGTGAATTGACATCAAAGTAGTGGAGTGATTTCAGACTGCGTGAGTGGTGATTGAAATTCATGCCACTCAGCTCACTTACATACAAGATATTTTCATTCCCTGTATGGTTCTCAACATTTTGCCCTGTGACTCCTTTAAAGCAATTTTCCATCCCGTCATTAGGCTGCTTGAGTATATTAGCAGCTCAACCCAAGAGAGTGATGTTTCCTTCTCAGATTATTTCAGGGTTCGTATGAGTGTTGGAAATCCTTGAAAACACTTGAATTTTTATTTGGTGTTTTTGAAGTAAACGAAAACTGCTTGGTTTTGGATAAAGTGCTCGAACACGAGTAGTGTTTTTGATAAAAACGTTGCTCAATTCAAAGTGTGGGTTTTCATATTTGTTTTATGTCCTATGATGCAGGGAAAGATGGAAAAAGCCCCTTGGAAATGTATAAAAAGTGCTTAATTTTGACTATGGAAGAGGGAAAGAACCCTGTTGTTTTATTAAACTGAGCTCGATTTGAGAAAAACAGACATGATGTAGAAATGCTACTGTATCTCTTTTATCATATTACTTACCCTAATAATAATAATTAGTAATCATTAATTCTGTCATCTGTTCCCAGGAAACCATTTTGATGATAGGGAGACTTTCCAGAGCTTGTGTTTCCTCCTGGACGCCAGCGCTCGCTTCCACACCAGATTCCTCCACATGTTCCTCCAATAGCAATGATGCAAACAAAAACTGACAATATGGGGAAGATATGAGGAGGAGTCGGAAGAGAACAGACATCAATAATGAAGGGGAGGGGAGTAAGTAAGACAATGAACCTTTATAACAATATAAGATCAGACAGGAGGTGAAGACAGACTCAAACATGGGAAGTGTTGTCTGGTTGACAGTTCACTATTTGCTGTAAACAACACTGCATTGGTTGGCCGTTTAATTACTTTTTGCCAAACCACATTTTTTAGTTCTCTGCAGGTTTTAAAATCTTGTTCTTAAACATCTTGTTAACTTTTGTAAACTGTATTTAATATTTATTTTTTACGAGTAACAATATTTATTGCAACTATTATTTATTCACATTGAACCTCTATGTAAGTAAAGTCCATTACACTGTTTTCTAAAGACTTATTAAAAGGGTATTTTCAATTTTGTCAATTTGTCTTCATTTACGTATGCAGCTGCTCTCTTGTGAAAACAGAAACACAGCACCCACTCAGCAACAAGCTTTTATTTTTCTCCAGTTTGTACAATATTCAGCACTGACAGCATTTTCAACAAAAAGTTCAGTTGATGAAATAAATGAAAGCACGTGTCACGGAATACAAAAGAAGTAGCTTCAAAATAAAAAGGTTGAAATGTTACAGAAATAAAAATTGAGGGTATTTTCAATACAGTATGTTGTTTGTTGACATGTGTGTCATATTAATGTTTAACATAGATAATCTATCTATTATAGGCTCCTCTAAATAATCACTCTACAGAGTATCATATATCATTTATAGTATTTGCAGGATTTTTTTCTTTTTTTTTCAACAAAACATGGTCGTCAAAGTTGTAGCACGCACAGGAAGTACTAGGCTATTTGACATTGAAGTTTAAGGCCTACAACATCGAGTGTGATGAAGGATGAGATCCAGTTACCATATTCACGTCGTGTCCACAGTCACACTCAGTCAGTCATTTGTTCATTGTTTTGATATGATCTGGCAGGAGAAAAAACAAACATATATACATATATATATATATATATATTTTATGGACTCTGGGTACCCTGGATACTAACATGTGGACATGTTCACATCAGCTTTACATTTAAATTTGGTAACACTTTATATTAATGTCTGTGTAACGAGCAGTAGTTAACAGGTAATACATCTCTTACAAGTTGTCGCAATTAGTTGATAGTGGTAATATGATTATATAAGTGTTAGGAACAGCATAAATCAGGTCTGTCACTATCTTTTCATCTGAACAAGACACTGTTCTTGCTTTGGATCCGGCAGCTGCACAAAAGCAAAGTTAACTGCTAGTTAATGCTCCATGAAGTGCGTCTTTCCGTGTCTTAATCCACAAACTTTGAAATGACTACTGACTGCACAGAACTCGATCACACCACACTTGTTTTAACCTCTTTACACTGGCTCCCTGTTTGTTTATGAATTCATTTGAAGACATAATAATATAATTCAGACTCTTTAATCCCTTATGAACCTAGAATGAAAACTAAAGCTGACGGCGCTTTTGCCATCAGACCTGCTGCGGAATTAAGGCTGTCTGAGTCAGTGTCTGCTTTTAAGTCTCCAATTAAAACGTACTTTTATCGATAAGCATGCCACGATATCATCTGACGTGCCTGCTTATTTTATTAGTTTACATTTGTTTGTTCTGCTTATTGTTTTAGATTTTAAATCTGCTCTTCCTTTGATATTTTACATGCGTTTCTCTTGATGTAAAGCATTTTGTATTTTTGTTGGATAACTACACTATTAATAAGGTTTATTATTCTATCTATCGTCTCAATGTAACAATCATCGTCTTATTAATGTTAATGAGCATCTTATGAGAGCTTATAAGTGCCCGATTAACTGAGAATCACAGGGTAAACAGCACAAAAGCCTCATGTGGGTGGGATTTATTTCTGTCGGGTGAGTGATTAAAACATAACTTTTCTCACTGGGTGATAATCACACAGATAACTGTTATTGGTATTGCTCACTTAACCTCCCATTGACTTAAATCCCATCCAGAGAGTCACTGAGACACAATCCACCACCACAATCACTTTACATGTGACTTACATACATACATAATACATTACAATGATACTTACTGTCTGATTTGTTCTGTGGGTATGAAAAAACAACAACAACTTGTCTTAATACAGGTGGTCGACAGGATTCACACATTGAAGTGAGCACAATCTAACACAGCCTTTTCTTTTCTAGTTAACAGTTTTACGTTAAATGTACAGAACGGACACGTTACCTTGCAGCCACTCCAGCCCCTCCTGCAGGCCCTCTCCTTTGATGGCATTGCTGGCACTAAACGGGATAAACAAGGAGATGTGCAGGGGTTAATCTCCTCGTGGCACACATTCACTTTCTCATGACTTTTCTCGGATCCTGGATGTTCAGAAGCTGTCTAGCTCTTAATCCACCTGCTTTCCATCTGTTTAATGAGTAAACAGGGTGGAAAACACACGTGTCTGAAAACACTGCCGGTTGTTGCTATGCCTCCTCGCAATGTTTAACCTGAAGGAGGACAAAGTGAACAGACAGCGGAAACAGACCCAGCAAGTACAGAAACATGGTCAGTCTCTGTTTAAGACTTTAAGCTCCGTCCCTGGAAGCACAAAATGTTGCAGATTGAGATGTGAAAGCGCTTGGCACAGATCACACAATTAAATCCATGTGCACTTCCTTTACAATATAACAACGTTCTGTTACAACCTCCACCTGTAGCAAACTACTCAACAATGACCTTCATCAGGGTGAATATTTAACCATAATGTAGTCACAGAAACAGAAGACAAACAAACTACTACAGTGTGCTGGCGTGTTTCGACAGATATTTTACCAGATGTGCCAGGGTTTGTCTTTGATATTCTCCAAACTCAACATCTGCGAGACTTTGACAGAAGACACGGCGCCGTCCAGATCCATCTTGTTGGCGAAGAACAATACTGGAACTCTTTTGCAGCGGATATCTGGATGACAGGACGGACGGACAGACATGAAGACCAGTGAATCATCAGCCGAGAGGAGGACTGCAACTGAAGACTTTCAATGTTGTTTTCAAGATGGGTCATTCAATTGTTTGGGTTTTAAAATGTCAAACGGTCTCCCAGAACCTGAAGTGATCGCTGCAAATTGCTTCTTTTTTCCAACCAACAGTCCAAAACTCAAAAGACTCTTCATTTACCATCATACATTTCAACGAACACCAGCAAATCATTACATTTAAGAAGCTGGAAGCAGAAATGGCTTGATGTTTTTGTTTGCCAAAAAAGAGGTTAATGAGTATCATCATTGAGTTTAAAGTTTGTTAATTAGTCTATCCTAAATATATATACAAAAGGAAATGTGCTGCCACAGTCAGTATGCTTCAAGAACTTTTCAGGTTAAGTCATTATTTTGTATTATTGTCCTTATTTATCTTCCTAATTTTAATGTATTATGTGTTATTAGAGTACATCTATTGATACATTTATTTGATGAATATATCATCGTGTGTTTTACTGGACCGAAAACACAAATTTGCCAGATTAAAATAATTTTATACTAACAACTGAAACCCAGAAAGTTGCTCATAGTAATACTATTGCTGATAAAATGCATTATTTTTTTTTTCAGGAAGTTCCATTGAGATCAATATGTTTTATACAAGAGACACCTGGGCAAGGTAGCAGCCATACAAATCACAGCATAGTAAAATGCAACATATAAAACAACACAACATTTACACTAAAACTGCATTATTTTCATTATGATACAGATTTCAAAATATGAATCCTGATCAATGCCTGTCAATTATACTTTTTTGCTGAAAAGGCTACAAAAAGTATCCGCACTGTGCTTTTATACAACATTAGTAAAGCAGAACTGCAGGTGTTTGGTACCTTCATGGTTGAGGAGAATTTCTAGCTCCTCTTTGGCAACAACCATCCTCAGTTTGTCACCGCTGTCGATGACAAAAATGATGGCATGGCTTTCTCTGAGGAGGACGAGAGAAGAAGTCATCATTGACTTACAGTCGCGTTAATGTGACATGTTTCGGTAATAAAACGAAAAAATGTGCTTCCTACTTGTAGTAATGCTCCCATAGGTTTCTATATCTGCTCTGCCCCGACATGTCAAAGACTGTAAAAGACAGGCTGCGTGCGGAGATCAGGGGAAAAAAACAAACAGCTTAGAGTGATGCTTACTGCTGCATTTGCCGTTTTAATCTCATTTCTAAAAAAAAACAAAAAAGTAGTAGTAAATACACTCTTTAGATTCTACCTTGAATTCTTGAACTTCTCAATGTTGAAGCCAATCGTTGGGACTATTTCCTGCGTCTGCGTCTGCATCCCCACACACACAAACATGCACACATGGACACAAACACACAGAAGAAACGGACAAGTAGCGGCAAAAGTATGTCAACAAGGAAACAGAATGAGGAAAAAAGTTTGGTCACGGGCTTTACCTGACTAGCATGTTTCCACTCTTCTGAGAATGGGCCTAAATGATTCGAGTGCTGAAAACAAGCAATCAGGGAATGATTGCAGTGAAATAAAGGGAGATCTCGACTGGCCTTCTCACAACATTTAGCGGATTAATGTACACACAGCACACACAGGCCTCTAAATACCACAATAGCGTCTCTAACAGAGCTCACAGCAGGGGCCCGGCTTCGTGTGCTTACATTCGCAGGCTTCAGTTGGTTGATGATGGTCGTCTTGCCGCTGTTGTCCAGTCCCAAACACAAAACGTTGACCTCTTTCTTCCTCAGGCCGAGCCAGCCTGACAGTTTATCCAGCAGCCCCATTGCACCCGATTAAACACTACACCGTTTAAAAGCTAACACATCACCCCATAGATGGTTTTAACTGGTGGAAAATTAAATACACCGAACGAGCAAATTCTCAAACAATGATGACAAACATAGCCGTGAGCGGTGTGTTCTCGGTTCGAGCTGTGTGTGGTGTCACAGCTGAGATGCCGCCTGGGCATCCCAGCTTGAGTCAGGTAATCCTATTAGAGAGAATTAAGCTCTGTGAAACACCCGGTGACCTGATCGTGGAGTATGGAGCATTCAAGGCCCCGCCCTGTCTCACCTTACAGTGCTTTAATTGTGGCCGCTGTCACTCCGTTGTGTCCTTCTGTGTCGCAGTGACAGTGATTCAACTGCTGTGTTTCTCAGGGGTGGATGTAACTAATCACA
>OMLP01025809.1:0-12531 GCA_900302685.1 Spondyliosoma cantharus | reverse complement strand
TGGAAACGCAGCGTCTGAAAACACACTTTTTTGAAACCTGGTCTCAGGGTGGAAACATCAGAAAACTCCGCCCTCTGGTTCTCGTGTGGACGGTGAATCCTCATACTTATGGTATGGATGACTCCATCGCCCCACCCCTCCACCTCTAGCCTTCGACCTCTGAACCCCGCGACGTCTCATAACAACAACAACAACAATGGCGGACTACGTGCTTGTGTTGGTGTTTCTTGCAGCTTCCTCTCCTTGTAGTCGAGTGTGAGTCGCAGCAGCAGTTCCACCTCATTATCGCTCCACACAAACCATTCTGGTTTCCTTGCACTAGACATTTTCTTCTTCTTCTTCTTCTTCTTGTGTTCGGTTTCTTCTTCTACTGTCTGTTTGTAAACAGCCACAAGCTTTATGCTCATGCTCCGTCTCTTCTTCTCTGTTTCTGGTGAATTTCCAGCTCCACCTATAGGCCTGGAATATGAACTACAGCGTGTTGAGTCGTTTACAGTGGATCCGTTTGGACGCAGATATTCTTGAAACGATGCCGAGGAAGACGGAGGAGAAAAAGATGGTTTTGGTACGTGTGGACTGGAGTTTGAATTTCTTCTCCAGAACTACGTAATGCCCCTTTAAAGAGACAGGAGAGAGAACACAGTGCTGCTGCTCCGGAGCACTATAGCATGTACACACAAATTAAAATGATGAACCTGACAAGGAGCTAAACGTGTCTCTGCTTGAGATATGAACAAAACTGCACACAAATATCCTCCTTAAATTCCGTCTGACAGCCTGATAGTTTCCCTCTGTATGTTCACATCAGACATCCTGATGCTCTCACATAAAAATCACACTCCATCACGAACAATAAAATCTGAGTCACAGGGTTCCTCACAGCTTCAGGTGGAAGTGAGAAGAAGAAGAAGTCACGTGAGCAGAGAGCAGCTTGTCCACCCGCCATGCTGGAGGAGATTAGTGTGTGTGTGTGTGTGTGTGTGTGTGTGTGTGTGTGTGTGTGTGTGTGTGTGTGTGTGTGTGTTTATTGTCTTCCTGTCCAGGATGGGTGTTGCATTACAAGGTATTGTCTCCAAACTGCCAGAATCAATTAAAATGAATAATGAATGCGTCCTGACGCTGTTGGTCGTGAGCTCTCATTTTGTTCCGGCTCTCGCTGTTCTCGCACATGCAGGGCGGTTTAATTTTGCAGGAGCTACAAGGAGCTAATGCTTTTATAGATATAAGGAGGTCCTGAGTTGTTCTTTATCAGGTTAAAGGCACCACAGGCCCTCAAAGAGCCTCACACCACAAACTCTGCACTCCAATACAAGAGCTGCACATGAACCATCCTGGCTCTTAAAAAGGATCCAGGGAGGAGAGCGAGCTCATCTCATGGCCGGACTGACACCACTGACTTAAATCAAGACACATCGATGACATTACTCACCTTACTAAGATCGTCTTACACACTGGAGGCCTCGCACTCACGAGCCGGGTCAGCAGGCTCTAACTGTCGACCAGCAGACACTTGCTGATTTCCTGCTCAGTGTTCAGAAAAACCACAAATGTAGGGCGATGTGTATCCACTCCATTATCGACGAGGATCCAGTGAGTCGTTAAGTGAAGTAAATTAAAGTAGTTTAATACTGTGAATGGAAAAATAACCACATCCGAGGATTCCAAAGACTTTAAAAGCTGCTGTAATGAATTGAAACACGATTTCAACCAAGGTGGTCCAGGTGCTGGTTCAGAGCCAGTGCCCACTCTGGATCCAGTTCTTTGCATTTGGACGGTAGAAGAACTGACTCGCAATTAGTAAAACTGGTTCTGGAGTGTCAACAACATTTTGCTGGTCCAGAACAAAGAACCACGTACGTCAGAAGCTTAAAAACTAGAGTAAAGACTCCGGTTCTCGAAAGGTTTACAGGTTGACCCACTAGAACCAGCACAGAACCAGCACTTGGTTCAGTTTGCTTGAAAGGGGTTCTGAGGGGTACATGTAGAAGAATACATTTAGCTGTTAGTGGCAATAATTCAGAGATTATTATTATAGAAGACAAGATGCAGATGACTTCAGAAACAAGGTCAAGCGGTTCTTGAGATCATTTGTAAAAATGGCAGCTTGAGTGCTACAGCGCCACCCTGAGGTCAGTGAGCGACACGTCATGTGCCTGAGCAGTGGGAGGAAAATTGCAAAACCACCTGCCAATTATTGCTGCATGAACACTTTGAGCTGAGAGAACAATGAGGACAAACAACACTGCTCAGAAGTCCCAGTTAGACCTGCTGTGTCCAGTGAGAATGTGTAAACTCTGCATGGACACCCGGGTCAGCTGACTGCAGCAGGTTCACCTTCAGGTTCAGGGGGATAAAATAATGTAATCGTGCGGCTCTTCTAGACTTTGCAAATGTTATTGGACCTAATGGCTCAAATTATGACAGTGAAACCGGTCACCGTTCCACAGACGCTTCTTTCACAATGGGCCTATTGTTGTTTTGTCTTGTTGCAGTGCACTCGTGACGTGATGTGACGCGATGGGGTCAACGGTCAATTTGTAGCGCGTCGACCCACATTTAAAGAAAACCTGAACAAGTGATATATGAGGGTAAGTGCAATAATTAAAGCCCTAAAGAGAAACTCAGCTCCAGATGAAGATCAAGCAAACAGGTCGACAGCCATCCTATCGGCTCTGCAAGGCTCCACTCACGCCCTCGTTTCCACCAAGCGTTCTGGTTCAGTTCAGTTCGTTACACACCGGAACAATTACGACAACGTTCCCATTGTCAAAAGTTGTGGCTGGTGGAAAAAGAATCGCTGTTTTCTTTTCTCTGCTGCTCTTCTGTTAAGGTGCCTGAGCACAGTGATCCAACTGAAACACTTCAGTCTGTTTCATGCTTCTGTCTGACCAACTTGTTTTCTTCTTTTAATAATCAACCGTACGTTTGTGCTGCGTGTGACGTTACAAATCAAGATGCAGAGAAAAAAACAACCACTGAGAGAAGTGATGTGAGATTATTCAGCAGTTTAAACTGCACCGTCACATTTGCAGGGATTAGTCGAGCCAATATGCTGCTTTGTTTGTGCAGCTCTGCAGGTTATAGCCTAATCAATCTATTAGCATTTCCATTATTGTCTTTTATGCCAATGAGCAATTAACGAGGTGGTGATTAATTGTGCACACACAGTAGAGAGGTGTATTAGGATGCATGATACACTTTTTATAATCGAGGTGCTCTCAGAATATTTAAGCACAGAGAAGAAGTGTTGCTTTCAAGATCACAGCCGGAGGCCAGATTCAAATCAGCCAATAACTCTTCTCTTATCTGAAGCATCTTCATGCAAACTTTATTAGTTATATAACTCACAGGGAAACACATTCTGTTCTCATTCTGTGTTTCATCTCATCATCTTACAGCATCAATTCATTATTGTCTCACGACGTCGTCCTGGAGCTGATCTGACACTTCAAAGATGTCTCGTGTGTCACACAGTATAAGTCTAGACGGTACAGCTGCTGTTTTAGCTTTACATCATCTAAATATAAGAACACCTGCCTGAATCCTGCCTCCTAAAACCTGGTCGCTGCCCAGGAAAGCTGCCACATCGCTCCAAACTCCAGCAGAGGAAAAGCTTCACTCTCATCGAGTCTGCTCAGCTTCTCTTTTTTTGTTCAGTTAAATGTGCAGACAGCTGCCGATGGGAGACGAGTTAATTAGACTCAACGAGGACGTAAGATCACGAGAAGGGTTTAATGTGTGTGAGCGCTTGAGGTTACCAGAGAAGTGCTGCCATGTGAGGGAGAGTGGAAGAGCCTGATCATATCTGTGGACACTGTTCCTCCCTGTCGTCACTGATGTGATGCTTATCTGATAAATTATGGTTTGAAAATGATTCAAGACAAAAGTGTTGAACTGGTTTTAACAGTGAAACTAAACTAGAACTGAAGCTTTTCATACATTATTAGTGCTTTAGGATTTAATAATGAGGCTTTCTGCCAATTGTCAGTGTAGTTTTTTCTCTTTAAATCAACATGTTTAACATATTTACAAAAGACATCTGAACAATTTCCCCCAAAAAGTCAACATGGCCTGTTGACGCTGTCTCTTCTTAACAAACATCACCCTCTTGTGGTTAATGAGTTCCTTCACAAGCACCTTCTCTTTATATCATCCCTCATCCTGCAGCGTGACTTCTCCACTCGTTGGCCTAATGATAAATATACTAATTATATTTATATATACACACATTTATAAATAAGCCAGCCACACTGTCAGAAGTTGGATCCTGCAGATTGACTGAGGCTCCTGAGCGTTATAACCTTTATATATAATCAGGTCATCTCACTGAGATACAGATCTCTCTCTCAGAGTCCAGCAGACAAACAAAGACCCAAATCACAAACAGCCCAGAGACGATGTCACTTCATTGATTCCACTTTAGGACAACATGTGCTTGTGTATCAGGTTGTGAAGCAGCTAAAAGAAATTCATCCATCACTTTTATTATTCACACCTGCGCTGTCACTGCTGTGAAACGCCGACATGGCCTCTGCGGAAAAAACCTGCTGGGCAAAGTTTTAGTGGAATTACACCTTAACAGATGCAACCGGAGAGAAGAAACACCTGCTGGGTTTCAGCACAGGTGTGCAGAAAGGTGCACACGTTCATATTCTCTTCAGAATTAGTGGTTTGAAACTTTAATGATGAATGATTTGGCTCGTACAATGTTGGCAGTTAGACTGGTTTGTGTTTCTGACTTCTGAAGTGAACTCTGACTGGACAAAGGACGGGAGAACACACAAGAGTTTATTTCACATAATGTAAGGAAATGAAGACAAACCAAACAGGAAGAGAGACACCGGCTGAGAGTGACTCTCCTCTAAGTCTGAGGCTGAGGGAGTGTAAGTCTCTCAGGGTCTTCTTCATGACTCATAGGAAAGTGGAGCGTGAGATGGACAGGTGGTTTGGTGAACCGGACCCTCGTGCTGAAGAGGGAGCTGAGACAAAAGACAAAGCTTTCCATTTAGCAGTCGATCTAGAATATGTTCCAGCTCTCACCCATGACCACGAGCTGTGGGTGGTGACCAAGAGAACAAGCAGACAGAATGAGTTTCCTCCTTAGAGACAGGACGACCGAGGCCAGTCGAGGTGGCTCAGGCATCTGATCAGGATGCCTCCTGGGCGCCTCACTTTGGAGGTCTTCCTGGTACGTACAACTGGGAGGAGACCCCGAGGCAGACCCAGAACTCACTGGAGAGATAACACATCTCATCTGGCCTGGCGACGCCTCAGGATCCCCCTGGAGCTGGAAAAGGTTGCTGGGGAAAGAGACGACTGGAGCTCCCTACTGAGCCTGCAGGAGACCTGGAACTGATGCGAGGATGGAAACAGACAGAGAGACTTCAACACAAACTGAACTAACGAGAGGCTGAGGAGCAGGTCAGTGATGTCATCAGGCTGACAATGATATACAATACAGAATGAAACAGGAAAGAGCTAAAACCAAAAACACAACACAGAGGAATCATTACAACATCCGAACAAACAGATCAGCCGCAGTCACCAGCAGCGACATCAGACGTGTCCAGACTCTCATCCTCAGCTGCATGTTGGGTTCATGTTTCATATAAATGCTAATTTCTGCAGATATAAGCCTCAAGAGGTTGTAAACACATGACGGAGGATGATCTAAATTCAAAGTCCAGCAGAGAAAAAAGATTTTCCTCAAACAGAATTACAGAAACATGTTTGTCTGCATCTGTGATCGCGGTGAGTCCCTGATGTTACTAACACAGTCAGGTGTGATGTGTCCAGGAGCTACGAGGTTAAACAGGCAGTTTCCTCCTGTTCCAGAATTTAAGATAAGTTCTTTAGTTAAAGCCAGACCGCTCTGACACGATGAGGCGAGCAGCCAGGAAGAGTTCAAACTCCAGCCAGAGTGAAACAAGTTGTTCAAGCCGTCTCCTCATAAACCTCCAAAAGTGTTGTTACTGTACTTCTGCAGATTTCAGGTATCAGCAGCAGCTTTTACTTTCCCTCCCTACACCCGATCACAAACATCTGAACTTTCTACTCCTTAAGTTTTAAAATCAGGCTCTTTACTTTAGTTTAAATGCATCTGAGAGGAACTATTGGTTATTTTTATTTTGCGTCTGCCTGTGTTTCTCTCTTTGTTGCTGCTCGGGACGCTTTACCAACCCAACATGTGTCTATGTGACGAGACTCAACCATCAACTGTCTTTGTGGTGCGTTCAGGAACAGCTGGGACAAATCCTGCTGATTCTACCTGTGAGTTTATATGAGGTGTTACAGTAATATTAGTATGACATAAGGTTCATTTAGCTCTGCACAGACATGGCCGGTAGAGACATCGTTCAGAGGGAAACGTTTGACTTTGATACTGTACTTGGTAAAGACGTTGAATAAGTACGTTTTCACACAACTATCTGTTCTTCTACAATATGTACTGTTTTAATGAGCACAGATAAAATGAAGTCTTTGAGCAATGCAGTGTCAAACTCTGCATGTTGATCATCCTACACAGTGAAGCTCAAACGTTACGCTGGAGGAAGAGAAACTGGTTCTGACTGGAGGAACTAGAACAACAGGATGTTTATTAAAGTAAATCAAACTCTGTAATTGTGCCGACTGTGAAAATGTGACTGTTCTTCTGGGAGTCAAATTTAAAAACCATTCCAGTTAACACGATATCACTCACGCTGTGCTTGAATGAAAGGTCTGATTCAGCGGCCTTCATACGGAGCTAATGTGTTTTATAACCGCGGCAGATTACTAGACACTTGGTGATAAAAGGATTGTTATTAACCCTCGTTAACCACAGACGGATTACTGTATTTAACCTCAAAAGGAAAAGTGTTGGTGTGCAGTGGATGGTACATTCAGAGGGGAAAGGTAATTGAAGCTTTACCTCAACTAAACATTTTCCAAATAAAGAATCAGATTCTCTGAATCGAATGGAGGCTGAAGGGACAGAGGCAGTCGTACAGTGTGAAGACTGTAAAGCTCACTGAGGACACTGGATTTGTGATTTTAGGCTATAAATATAAATAAAGCAACATTTAGTGATGCCACTATTTTCTATGTGCTTCACTCATTATCTGTAATAAACACAAAGCACTCCTCCACCTTCCACCTGTTCTGGATGCTTGTTTTGGCAATATGAAGTTTTTCCTACATCATCCATAAACAGTTGTTTCTAAAAGAAAAGAAATCTGGTTAAAAGTACATCAGCAGCAGCACCGTACGGACAAAACCGATACCTGTGAATATGTTTTCTCTCCTGACGGTTTGTCAGCAGGATGAAACAAAACTACTGAACTGATTGAACAAAACGTGGATGGAGGGACGGATCCTGGAACTTCTTCTCACTCTCGTTAACATTGTGAGACATTTTTCGAAGCCTTTCTGTTTATTTCTCAGGATTTCTCAGGTGTGTTCAGGTGGCTGCTGTGAGTGAGGACAGTTTCATGTGGATCCAAATATAAATCTGGATCTAGCAGATTTAAACGAGTTTTATTTGACATTGGATTAAGCTTGAACTGTTGGACCTTGGCGGAGGTATGCGCTCTACCCCGTGCCATTCTAAGATTATTACAGGACTTTTGTACATGTTTGTTTTACTGGGCAAATAAAATAAAATAAAATAAATATATTCTACTGTAGTTATTTGTGAGCTTTGTCAGAAGAGTCACAGTTTTTTTTGTTGCTATGTTTTCAAAGTTAATCTATCTATCTATCTATCTATCTATCTATCTATCTATCTATCTATCTATCTATCTATCTATCTATCCTCTCTGGTGGTGGATAAAAGCACTGCGCCGCCCTCTAGTGGCTCCTCTTCCTTCACCTCTTCATCCCACTGAACCACTGCTGGGTCGGTCAGTGATGTCGTGCAACCAAACTTTGTTGAATTCCTCAGAGACTTATCATAAATTCTGCTTTAGATCTCAAGACGTAATCGGGCTTAACGTTGTGGAAATGTGTATAAAACGATGCTCGAGACATTGAGAACATTAAAGCTCGATAGAGGAACACTGCAGCCATAAAACATGATCTTGACACGTCTGAATATTCAACAGCTCCACCGGGGACACGACGCACATGTGCTACAACCTGACAAACTGATTATCTGAACAATGACGTTATAACAGAATCTAACTGGACTTTAAGAGATAAACACTTCTTCTGTTAGACCTGTGAGTCAGTCTCGACAGATGTCCACTGTCTCTGTGCAGCAGACGAACCCACATCCAGCAGCTCCTCTGCACTGCATTCATTATCCATCAACACTGTTTCCACCGGATTAATAATACATGTTAAGTTTAAATGGCTGGTGTTCCCCTTTGTTAAGATTAGCCTCATTAACCATGATGCATGTGTGCTGCTTTCACACTGCAGCCTGTCTGACACTAATGGAATAAAGCTGGGAGTTAATGTGAAGTTCAGACTGCAGAGTGAGAGGAGACGGACGACCGACGGCGGCCAGAGGGCTGCAAAACAGCAATAATGTCGTTATTGGCAGTTACACGTCCTCCTTATCACGAGCGTGCACAGCATTTATCACACTAATAAAGTTAGAGGACAAGCACTGAGACTCCTGATAACCATGGGCATGTACTTCTACTTGGCAGTCCACTGCTTCACTGATGTGTTTCATTTTCTCTTCATACTACTGAGTGAGCAGTGTGGTTTCAGTCCCTCATCATCAACCTTTATTCATGTTTTCTGCAAAACTAGCAGCAAGAGTTCACTTGTAAATGTGGATTTTAATGGTCACTGGCTCCAGACTAACAGAGCTGCTGCTGCCGCCCCCTAGTGAATAAACAGTGTACAGCCTCAGTCTGAGCTGAGGCAGACAGCTCACCTGGTGAGAACACTGCTCAGGTGATAAGTTTAGAGATTACTACATCACAACATGAGAAGCTAATTATTATTTTCTAAGTGAATGAAAATGTAAAATAGTTTGTCATATGAGACTTTGAAAAAACACGAAATTGTAAAGATGAGACTGCAGTTTTATAATCTTAATTCATTTAAAGGGACTTATTATGCGTTTTCATTTGTTTTTCTGTCCCTCAGTGTGTTATAAAGGTAAATGTACCAACAGAAGCTCCTCTCTCCTGTTACATCGTCCAGAGTAACTTCAGTCCTCACTTACATGAGCTGATGAGGAGACTCCTCCTATAGATTACAAATCAATAACTCTTACATATAGTTGTACATTATATTTGTACGTTGTCGTTTCGTCATCATTTATTAATGTTGTGGTCAAATATATATATATACACATTTATGTCCCATTTGTACGACAACGTAATATGTTTGTATGTAACCTGTGATGTAAACCCTGAAACCAGTATGATGCTTGTTGATTAATCTGTCTATTATTTTCTCGATCAATCGATTGGTTGTTTGATCTATAGAATGTCAGAAGTGAAAAATGTCCATCAGGTGTTTCGTCCACGACCCAAAGATACTCAGTTTACTGTCACAGAGGAGGAAACAAACCAGGACATGTTCACATTTGAGAAGCTGTGATCAGAATTTCTACTTTGTTTTTAATTACTCACACTGATTACATGATTGGCTATTGATCTAATAATTAATGTGCTCCAGTCATTTATCAAGTAAAACATTTCTAAATGTAAGAATCTGCTGCTTCTGTTTGGGTTTGGAACTGTTAGTAGGACAAAACACGTCACTTTGGAAATTATGACGAGCACGTTTCACCATTTATCTAATTTATTCTAACATTCCATATCGCGCCTGATCAATGCTGATCACAGATCGATGGATTTCCCCGTATACGTATATGTTGTCTGATGTGCTCTGGTTTTTTAAAGACATTATAATGCAGAATAAAAGATGTGTGGGGTTTCATAATAACAATTCATAATTATTAACTTCTCAGTGAAGTCTGTGGTTTTAGTGCACTGAGGTCATTGTGGACGATAATGTGTGTTGTTGATTGTTTTGTCAGTATTTGATAATCACATTTTAGGGGTTTATATCAGCTGATGAATCAATATTAGAATCTTTCACTCTGTAATATCCAAAAAACTGTGAATCAGTCAGACTTTCATTCTATAGAACAAATGATTAATCTTGAAAATAATCACTAGGCTGCCTTATCGTCAATCATTAATAATATATGAACTATGTTGGTTGGTTTTCCATCGGAGACGTAGTCTGTGGTCAGTGCTAAATGTGAGTCTGATACATGAGCTCGATGTGCTGTGTTGTAAATATCTTGACGTTTGGTTTCTCATTTATATTGTTCTTACTCATTTATTATTACCGTTTTAAAACTGACGTTCTCTATTTCTCTCAGTTTCCCTCTTGTAGGAATAATAAAGGATATTCTCTTCTTAAATAATCGGCAGATAAGTTGTTAAATGATCATGTAGGACTGTTTCTGTGATTTTATTTTGGTTTCCTCACATTTTCCTTCTTGTTTTGTAAATATTGGGACGAATGTTTTATGTGTATGTTGTTTTATGACAATAAATAAGCGCTCTATATAATTACCACTTCAGTCCACACACAACTGATGATACATGCTGTGTTTGTTTTTTTTTCACTTTCATTTTTGGATCAGTTTAACTGCACAAACATTTTGACAGAGGTGTTTAATTTCAGCCTCAGCTCATTTAACAGGTGTAGATATTACAGACAGCTGTAACCGTTGAACATATGACGTATCTTTAAACCTCCTTTAAACTGTCATTACAGCACAAATTCATGCTTCATGTCACCAGGCTTCATTCTGAGGTCCTGAACGAGTTTTTGTCATTTTTACTATTTTTCACTGGATGTGTTTTGGCCCATAGATCAGATACATGTCGTTCCACCTGTGTCCTGTAGGGGGCTTTGCCTCATAATAACATGAACCCTCATGAAACTGATATTAGACATTTAGAACAAACAGTCATATAGATATCATATTTCAAGTTTATGATTTTGTTTTTCATTAAACAGTGGCATCATGTCAACAAACTGGTATTTAAAGGATTAAAATCCAGAAGATGACTGAATATCTGGTCGTTATCATCAGGACGGATGTTCACAATCAGAATCAGAATACTTTATTATCTTTGTTTATTTATGTTGGTTAAGAATGTAACCCAGTGAATGTTGAAGATAATATTAATATAAACTATTTTTATGGCAGTTTTTGTACTAAATGAGTAAAAAATGTTATGGCAATGATGTAAATATCTTTTAAATTGTTCTTACTTCTAGTTTCACGCTTACTTATCATTACTGTTTTTAATTGATGCTGTTTTTGCTGCTGTAATAACACAAGTTTTCCTGTTGTGGGACTAATAAAGGATTATTTTATAATAATCTGCAGATGAATCGATAATGAATATAATCGTTAGTTGCAGACCTGTTCTGTATCATTGATCATTTTAAACCAGTCCTGCTTCACTTTTGATTAAAACATCTTGTTTGTGTTACATAATGTTTTCAAATTCCTTTATTGGAGTGATTTTCTTCTGTTGTTCTCACTTTGTGTTGTAAACATTGGGACGAATGTGTTGTGTGAATCCTCCCCAGCTCTGAACATCAGAACCTGAGGTCCAGTGGAGTTCTGGTGCCGAGGCTCACGCTCTGACAGACATGTGTGCTCGGTGTTAAACCTCTGACAGAGACATTAAACATGTAAACTCAAGTTAACAAACAGCCAAACTTCGACAACAAAACCCCACCCAGTTTGAAAGGGGAGGCCCCATTGGCCCGTGCGTCTGTAAATCCGTTCCCTCTTCATTCGGCCGCTGCCATTGGTCGGCGGTGACGACAATCCCGAGCCGAGGTCCCGCCCACCGAGCGGATCAAGTTTGAATGAACAACAGCAGTCTGTTCTGGAGCTGCTAGTTGCATTTGCAGTAATTTTGTAAAAGTGTGTATCATATCCCGGGCGCGCGGATCCAGGATGGACATGAAGAAAAGAATTCACCTAGAGTTGCGGAACCGCACTCCGTCAGACGTAAGTTGGACCTCACATCTCGCTCGGTACCGTCTCACACTCAGCTAATGGAGAATCCTTCGTGTGATGTCTTGGCGTGGGGACTCAAAGTTTCTTACAAGTTAAAAGGTGATGGAGAGCTCGGGTCACATTGCCGGGAGCGTGTTTACAGCCGGCAGGTGCTGCGGGGACGCTGGCGGAACTTTTGTTTGGGTCCAGCATCACGTTTGTGATGAGCAGTTAGAGATGCAGCACCGCTTCTCGAGCCAGCGGTATAAACAAGGAGCAGCGCGAGGAGCCATATTTGTAACTTTTCATCTCCGAACGCAGCGTCTCGTTTTAAACCCGCTCGTGTTGTTGTTGTGGACTCGGTTCTGATGCGCTGTGACGGGAGAACACCTTTCACACCGACGTGTTCGAGCCGAGCACTTGGCGCGTTGAGGATGCGGATACTCAAAGTCATGACATTATCAGTGATGCATAAAGATCACAGCCTCGATCCGAGCCGCATCCTGCACGTACAGCCGCTCAGAACTGTCCGGACGGGTTCGTTTGTGTGT
>OMLP01025807.1:0-12994 GCA_900302685.1 Spondyliosoma cantharus | reverse complement strand
GGTAATCACCAAACATTTGTATAATTAAAAGTTGCTTGAAATAAGCCTCAAATGACTAAACTAATGTCAGGTTTAACACAAAGGGACCCAAACACTGACACTGAGGCAAGCAGGTTGAAAACTAAAAGTGAGCTTTAATGAAACCTGAAGTCCAAAATACAAGCAAAAAATGGCAGGTAAAAGGTAGACAACAAAACAAGAGTACTCAATGACCAAAACAAATTATAAACCAGAATAACATGAGGCATGAAGGCAAACACAAAGGGAAGACAGGAGCTAACTACTGAGACACAGTGTAGGTAGAAAAAGGGCGAGAAAATAGACAAAGGGTGGAAGTGGAAAGCAAAGACACACTACACATTAAAACAGAAAATAAAATCCAAACCATGACACATGCCTAGATCATAATTCCTTGAAAATGACACCAATATTATCTAATAATACATTTTCTTCTATTTTCCAACAAACAGGAAACTTCCAACTGGTTTCTGCTTAACATCTGCTTATCATGGCAGCTTAACGTCCAACTACACTCCCCTCAGCAGGCCAGGGTAATTTTCAAAGAATTTCGAGGTAATTATTGTGCTCAACCTGCAGGTAATTTCAAAGAAATTTCAAGTATGTTACTTCATATTTACCACCTTCTTGCCATGTAAAACAAAGTATTAGCTTTATTTGAATTCAGTCATTATTATTATCGCCAAGACACATTCTTTGTACGGATGCATTCTGATGCTAAGCTAAGCTAACCTAGCTAGCCTATTGCTATGCTCATGTCAAGAAGATTGGCACTGATCCTCTCATCTAACTTTCTGCAATTTCCTTTGCAAGAATCCGATTTTTTTCTTTTAACACTGAACATACTGTAAGCTAGTAATGGAATAAATCACAACTATGTCTATTTACCAGGTGTACTAGCTTTGTTCAGCGCTTCCCCTCATATAGCGCAGTCTTCATGATCAGACAAAGAGAATCAGGAGCTGTTATTATTTAAGGAAATGAAGGGTAAAAGTTTATTCTGTACCGTGCGTGTCAGCAATGTACCTCTAACTTTACCAGCTCCACTGATGATGATGTGACATTGATTTTTTGGTCAACCTTTGATAGTATTTATAATACGTTATTTGCAGTCAGTGCGCAGGAAACCCAACCGAGCTTGTTTTTTCAAATGGAGTGCCAACGGAGACAATCTTGTGATGTGGTCAGCTAATGAACAGTTTTATAGCCTAACCACTACTCCCTTATTTCACATGAAATGTCGAAACAAGCGGCTACAGCTCAGCTAAGTATAGCTGTTGTTCTGTGTTGGGGGGGGTGGAAATTGTGTTTACTCATTACAGATAACCCAATTCAATCGCGTTTGATACTCACACCGTCAGGACACACATATGTTCCTAATTTATCCTCCGCATCACAGTTGCACTTCATTTGCTTCAAAAAAACAAACAGACACATGCGAGCTTCGCCTTTGTTACTTTGTGCTGGAGACATTTTTTCCTCTTACTTTGTCTTAATTCTAATCTTAAAAATAAACGAAATCCCTCTGAGAGGCTGCGAGCACATCTGCAGCCCTTAACGCACGGGGAGATAATGAGGTTGCTAAAGAATAGAAAAATAAGAAAAGAAAAGAAGGAAAAAAGTTAGTTTGTGAGAGGAGATTCCTCTCAGGCAGTCGAGGCTGGTGTGTGTATATATAGCGGAGCAGCCTCGATGGTGTAAGGGGGTGTGCATGCTGATGGCCATCGATCGAAACAGAAGGTGTTGTCTGGCACTTCAGGCCATTCACACAGACTCCTGGCTTTGAGTGCAGAGTTATATTAACAACTTCGCCAGTTTGTAATTAATGTGAATCTGCTGTTGAGCTTAATGTGCCCTGTTTTTACGGTTGTGGAGCCATTTTGACATGTTGTAGGAATATTTTCTCTGAAGACAAAAGGACCTCATGAAAGGACAGGCGTTTAATGTTCTTTGTAGATTTCTAGCCTTTAGAAAGCCTTAGATATAGTTTTATCTTGGATGTTTCGCCGTAATCCTACAGGAGTACGCTTCCATATCCTGTGACTGTTCATTGTGCTCTTTTTGTGTGTACCGTATATGGTTTTTTTTTTGTATGTGATCTCTATTTTTCAGTCAGACATTTAGTCTACGCTTATTGTATGAAATGTCACACAGAAAAGCTTTACTTTAATTTTATATGTTTACTCTCTGCAAGAATGCTTTTATTTAATCCTCGAGCCACGCGAGCGTTCACTCGGGTTTGCCTTATGAATATAAAAGTATCTCTCCATGAATCTGATCACTACATAGAACGATGAAGCTCAAAACAAATAGTAGATTAATTGATCAGGCCGGTCGCCAGGATGTAACGCTGGCAGCGAATGTTTCCGCAATCCACAGATACGTCCAAGGTTCGACATCTGTGCCAAACGAGGCATATCATGCTCACATTACATGCTTATTAGCTGGGCTTCACATCAGGAGGTGGAGGGGATGGTGGTGCCGTTATTACAAGCCAAAGCAGCCGACCGCAGCTACAGAGTCAAACCTGTGAATATTTTTAAGGTCACCTAGGGCCATTTCCATATAAGCACCACATTGTGAGAAGAGAGAAATAGAAAGTTCAGACAAAAAGAAGTGTTCAGCTTTAATTCATTTGTGGTTCAGCTGAAGCATACCTACTAAAGTAATACTTACTAAAGCCTCCTAAATATTTGCCAGTTTTATTCTTTTAAATCAGAGGATTTGAGGCTTTTCTCTGCTTTGTATCAGTGCAATCTGAATATCTTTGAGTTTGGGACTGTTTGTCAAAACAAATCAACACACTGTGTTGTCAGGGTTATGGATTGTTCACCTTTTTCACCTTTTACAGACAATATTTGATTAGTAAAGAAAAAAATAAACGGTGTTATTGAAAATGAGAATAACAGAATTCTTTCGCGTTCAACAGAAAAATATGCCAGTTTGACTCCAGGAGCGATGTTCAAGATATTTCAAGTCCAAATCCACCCAAGACTGCTTTATGATAAATCATTTTATCTGCGATCAGGAAATGTGCAACGGTCAAACAGTCTTAAATCATAACATTTGCTCGGTGCAGTCTGCAGTTTGTCGGGCCAGTATGATATTACTTCTCCTAATCTTCCCCCTTTTTTCTCTGCGCTGCTGAAGGAATCGTGTTCACAACCTGAAAAGTTTCTAAGTCTTGTAACAACTTTAACCCTTCCCCATTGGCAAAAGCGAGGCTGCGAAGAAAATGATCATCAAAGCCAGACAAATTTACACCTTAGCAAAGTATCATGAGTCCTGCAATTTCACACAGACCCAGTTTTCCTCCACAGCAACACCAGGAAAACAGCCAAGTTTGCCACTTTCCAGATGGAGGCTAGGCTTTTGAATAATGACTCGCTCTAAAAAGTTGCATTTGAATGTCTGCGCTACACTGTTTACAAATGTGCTGATCTCCACACCGGTGCACCGATGCATGCTGTACATACAATACACTGTCTCACACATCAATCACAGGCACATTTACATTTCACTGAGTATAGGTTTGGGTCCAAAGATCAGGATTCTGTCAGCTATTTTCATGTAATTTGTTGTTCAGAATCACTGGAGCTACCTCTATTATCCATCACCCTCTGTTAATTGAATATGTTTGACTCCCTCAAAGCATCACTGTGTCGAATCTACAGTGATGTCTGTAGATACTGTAGACTGTAGGTGGACAGGAGGAAAATACAGGATGGAATTTTTTTTTTCTTCTCCACACGCTTGTTTACACAAGCTCTAAGATGAGTCCTCTTTCCCTTCATTTTTATCAAGGCATTCCTCCTCTTCCAGTGACTGCTCACACGCGCACACACACACACACACACAGCGCACATCTCTCTATGTAGCGGCTTCTTCCTCAAATAGAAAATGTGCACTAAAACATGACAGCTCTGGCGGCTAGTCTCCGAGAGCAGCCCCACTCTCTCTGGCCTAGATTCTTTCAAATCCGCTCTGGAAGTGCCTTCGTCCTCAGCTGCACTGCCAGCCCGCCAGAGAGTGAGTGAGCAAGCCATCTGGCTGCACAGCACATCAAATCCCAATCTGTGTTAATTTGAGTGTTAAGGGCCATTGTTTGTTTTTGAAAAAAATAAAAAAAAAAGGAGGGAGGGGGGGGTAAGAAAGCCTCACTCGCAGGATTAATAAACCCTTTTGTAGTTAATTCTGAAGCAAAGTTTGAAACCAAAGTTTTTTGGTTTTTTGGCAGACGTGCCGCCATGCCAGGCACACTGCGGGTCACTGCTGAAAATTAGATGTGTCTAACCTGGCAAAATGAAGATTTAATATAGCTACCAGACAACAAGACTTTGTGGATTCTGCTGGAGCGAAGGAGAGACGCATAAATGGAACATTTTTATAAATAAAATAGAATACTATGTAGGCCAGCGATCACGCTGCGCAGATAAAAGTAATCGTGCTGCGTTTGTTTCTACCACCTGGTGAAAACATTTGGGCCGCCAAAGGCTCCCATTGATGTTTATGGTTTTTTTTTTATTCAGATCCCCATTATCTCCATCACAGCTACGCTTCTGCACAGAAATCAATCTGAAGCTTAGATATTAAGCCCTCAAAGATAAAGACAAATGTATAGACACTACATTTAATTACATGGTGTGACAACAGAGTTCATCTCTAGAGCTCCATTACTTCTAAACTTCCTCTTGGTTTACTGGAGCTGCGGAAGTATTTAAAGTCATATCTCTATTTGTTTCGTCCCTCTCCCCCCTCCCTCCTCTTCCTCTCTCTCTCTCTCACTCACACACACTTACACACACACACACACACACAAGCACACACGCACGCACACATGCACACACATGCCACCCACCCTGACACATGGTGTGTTATGCAATGGGTGATGCCTAATTACCACTGACATCGCGGAGACTGTTCACTGTGAAATTAATCATGACACAGGCGTCAGCTTTTGATATTTTTCGCCAAGTGCTCTGAGTTCGTACCAGCCGATGTAATTAATAAACCAAATGCACACAAATACTGATTAGACGCCGACACTGATGTCTTAATAATAACCAGGCAAACCCTTAAAAGCAATGCCAGGTGCCGCGGAGTAGAGATAAGAGGAGGAAAAGTCAGTGCAGGAGAAGAAATTGGAACAAATTATATTTCTAACTATTAAGCTGTTTGGAAATTTGAATTTAAAGAGCCTGTGGACTAGAATAGAAAAAAAATAATGAAAGAGAGTTTCACCTGTAAGAAGAATGTATGAATGCATCCACATTATATACAAATTCTGAACAGCTGTGGGTCCACAGTGGCTCGCAGTGGGCCACGCCGCTATTTATAAATCATAGCATTGTACTGGAAAGCGCTTACAGTATATCCAGTCATGCATAACATAAACAGTTGCTTTTCAGTTAGCAGGAGAGGAAAAAAAACAAAAAAAAACCTCGCTGTTATTTTATTATTACAAATAGATGAAGTGAGACTCCAGAAAAACACAGCCCACCCGTATCTGGCATAATTAATGTGGCATGCAGCTCATCGGTATACGCAAACCTCTACAAGAGCCGCGTGCTCGTTTTCTAGAGTCTTTTTCTTCTGTGGCAAATGATCACAGGGCAGACAGTTTGGGACAAGACACAGGCAAATTGATTTGACGTCTTGCTTTTTTCTTTTGAAATCAGATGCTGCAGGCTTCAAAGTGTAATGTATCTGAATTTGTTCATTTGGAAAACACAAAGAAAACTTGTGTCCCATTTGAGACACGTGTTTTGTTTTTTTTTCCAGAAAGAACAGAACTATGAATAGTGTCAGTGCTCCTGTTGTTTTTAATTGGTACAGAAGTGTTTTTATGCATTCCTTGCAAAGTGTACCATTAAGCTATTCTGGGAGCAGGTATGATCTGTATGTATCTCCTTGCAGGCCACTTTGCAACTTGGCTTCAGCTATTCTCCAAAGCCAAGTCCTCCGAACAGCTCTGAGTGCACCTGGAGAAGGAAACTGCAGAACAGTCAAATAGGACTAAGAGAGAGAATAATGAACAGAGGTTGTTTTCTCTTTTCTATTTAAACATTTCCCTCCTTTACTTACTAGTTGTATTTTTTCAGGCGTTTTGCCTTTTATTTTCATAGCAGACAGTAGCGAGATAACAGGAAATGAGGGGAGAGAGCACATGGAACAAAGGTCCCTCAGCCAGGCTCCAGCCCGGGGAGGGTGGCAAATACATGGTCAGCATCTTAAACCACCAAAGGTCCACCAGGATGCCCCCTGTTTGCTTTTAAATCATTTATTTTTATTTCCCTTTTATTTTCTCTTTTGTATCATATTAATAAAGGTCCATTTTGTAAGATAGTTGTTGGCCAACCCAAAGTGACAGTATGTGATGAATTGGGAATGAGACTCAACAATGAACTATCTCACAATTTGCGCCTTTAAAAAAAAAATGCGGAGCTCATAATGACAAGTAGCTAAGTAAGTAGATAAAACATAATGGGAAACATGGGGACCGATAAAATGGCTCCGGACAGCTCCTCTGGTGTGATCCAAGTCTCCGGAGGCCCCGAGATAATCAACTGATTTGCAAAGACTACATTCACACCCTCAATTGAGCAAGTATACCCACTTCGAACAAGGAGCATGCTAACGCCTTTATCTTAGCAGCTACAGTGAAGATTTAGGTTTTTAAAGGGCGTAAATTAAAGTCGAAAATATTTAGATCTCTTGGCTTCTGGAGACCTGGATTAAACCTGAACGAGCCATCTGGGGTTGTTTTATGTTTTTTTTTCAGGTGGATTTTTCATTTCTAAAACAAGTCCCCATCTACTTCTGTTGTTTAGGGAGAATGCTGCAACGCTGCGCGGAAATATTGTCTGGATGCCACCCAACTTTCCATCTCCATTGCGAAGAATGGATGATGACTGAATTATCGTTTTTGGGGTGAAATGATCCTTTAAGCTTTTCAAACTCAATACAACATGCATGCCAACAGACAGGATGTTATAAGGTATAGTCTAGGTTCTCAAATAATGTAACTTCCATCTTGCAACATCATTGAATTTACCATTGATTATTCATCTGATCAGTTTATGGTGTTGTATATTACTTAACCATCAAATCATGGGGTTGACATCTCCTCTTCTGTGTTATCATGTTTGGTTCAGGAGATATGATGCAAAATACATAATTTGGTTATGTCGGTAAGTAAAATGTTTTTCCCATGCATCATTTTTTTTTTTTAAATATCTAGGGCCCAAAACTGTACTAGTATATCAAGCTAGCCTTTTAGAAAAACTATTTAACTTCACTTCATATTTTTCACATATAACCTGGATGTAATGCTTGTTAGTTGTGTACTGTCACTATACTAAATATATAAGACCTGCATCCCAGGAAATAGCAAAAGCAAATAAAGATAACGGAAGCAGACACACACAAGAAGAAGCATTTGAAGGTCCAGATAATCATGTAAGCATTTTTATCAGTCTGTTTGACCAAAGGTCACATGGAACACGTTGTAGAAAAAAAGAGCTGGAAAATAGACCTGAATATGTTTTCACAAATTATCAGCCCAGACCCATATGTGCAAACACCGTAAACGGCACACACACACACACGCACACACACTGAAAGTCACCAGAGACCCACTATTATACACCACAGTTGATCCATATGCAGAACCCAGGCGCTTAAAACTAGATCAAAGCTTCAGATGGGATTCATATTGCTTCACTGTCTATACTAAAAAAAAAATATAAAAATCTATTTTATCTCCTGGTGAGATCGCACCCATGTACACGCTGATGTGTGTACCGTATGTGACAGACAGAGGAGCAGAAGGTAACCTTTATAAATGACACACAAACAGCTAGACAGTGCATCAGAGTAAAGGTGGCTCTTCTAATCCTCTCCCCTCCTGTTGTCTGGTCTCTTTTCTACTGTATCGCTACATTTCATCCCTGGCAGAGTGACACATTGAGCTTGGCTGTCTCTCTGGCTACTGTTCTGACGTTCTGTTTGTCTCTCACCTGCCTCTTTCCTTCAGCTCAAGATGACTATATTGAAGAATGGTTCAAGAAAAAAAAAAAAAAAGGACCACTGCTGAAATGTCAGCGTATCAGCAGTGGGGGAAGCCTCCTGACCATTTCTTTAAAGCTGCTTTAATCAATATTTCATACAAACAATGGATCAAGTGATGATGATGTGTAGTGTCAAGGTGTTGTCTTGTAGTGATAAACCCACAGAGAATTATCACTCAGCTCTTCTGTTATACTGTTTTGGTTCACTCTCTCCCATAATGCTTCCAGCTGCTGTGAGCAGACAGAAACAGACAACGTTAGCAACAAGCTAGTGAATTCAGTGGAGCAGCCGATGAGTTGGAATATTACAGTAGCGTTAGAGCTGGTGGAGACCAAAGCAGAGCTAAAAAAGGAGAGTGGAGTCAAGTGCCCATAAACACAAACTAGTGAATATTAATGCTCTTCTGTGTCAGTCGGATGTGTAAATAGGTAGCAGTTTGCTGACATGCTAACAGGCTACACTTGTGTTTTGTCTTCACCTTGTTACCTGGGAGTGAACCGGTTGTCACAAACAAAAAAACCACAGGAAAGCCACAAAGTTAAAGCAGCTTATTACGATGATTGTTGCGGCTGCAGTAATTATTACAGCTGCAAAGGAGGAAGTGAGGAGGAAAGTTTGAAGAGGAAAACGTCTGTGAGGGAACGAGGTCGGGGATGGAGGGTCGGGCTTAACAACAACAGAACTTTCATTCAGGTGAACACTGTTCGTGTTCAATGTGAAACCGGAAGCAAAAAGTGAGTTCTTGTTACTTATTAACGTAGTGAAGATATGTCATGTTCATAACGTACGTTACTTAGGTAACATTGGTACAGCACGTTTGTAATGGAAGTTACAGAATTAAGTTAATCGAGTGATTTAACCCAAACCACAATGTTTTCCTGAATCTAACCAAGTAGTTTTAGTGCCTAAACATGACAAAACTGCAACTATTTGACACGGGTCAGCTACGTGTGTCAGTTACGCTGCAATGCTTATGTTTTTGTTTTTTTTAATATGATGCACTGTTTCACATTAAGCTAGCTAGTTAGTTAGTTAGTTAGTTAGTTAATTAGTTATTTGTTTGTCAGTTAGTTGGACTTTATTGTTCAAAGGGGGAAAATTCTTTAAAAGCAACATTATTTAGAAATTGGCATTCAGTGCTATTTGGCGCCCCCAACCGTCATTAACAACAGTTGTTTCGTCGTAACAATAAGTGTTGAAAACTTGTCTCTTGAAGTAAACGTATCATCTATCACTGCTTAAATCAAAGTTCGCATGGCTCTCTTCAGAGCACTGCATTCTTGTATTTTAGAATATTCTATATTGATCATTTTTACAGATGTATTAACGTGGAGGTAGTATTTTAACGTTGTAACTGGTCAGATTGGGCTAAATTTAACAACTATGTAAATTGATGAGTAGCTTTATTTACAGGAATGCATCAAATGTGAATAACAACACCTGAAAGTCAATAGAAACAATAGCTGTTGGATAAATGCAGTGGTGTTAAAAGCACAATATTTCCCTGTAGGTGCCAACTGACAGAAATATTGAAGCTGCTCAAGCAAATTGTGTGCATTCAGATCGGTCCCTTCGCTTGGCACAACATCTGCACTGATTTAAGTTTTAATCTATCTACCAAAGCTTAGGCGCCCAAACTCGAACCCAGTGAAGTCGAACTCTTGTAGCTATAGTTTTCATACCATCTTTGATTTAAAACATACATAGGCTGCCAACGCTTACACCATCCGAGCAGGTTGATTTGACAGAAGTTAAAAGAAGTTTGAGCGAATAACCTGCAATACATTCATAAAAGTGTTCTCTCAAGCTGTTCCAAACTTCGTGAGCAACAAAATGAAACGCAGTCACATTTCATCATCAAAACATCCCTAGATGTACAAAATGCAATCGGATTGTTTGCTTTAAGCGCACACTACCTTGGCATCTAGACGGGGAGAGGGCTTGCGAGCAGACACTGGGAATATCAATTCATAATGTACTTGACACAGTTTTGTTGAACAACACATCATTTAGTGATAATTCTCTGCATGTTAATAATCTGATCTGAAGCCAGGCTGTAGCCTATACGCAGTGTTCCCACTGAATATGCATTTCAGACTGCACGGAGGATAAACATGTTATTTAATCATCAACATGTTTTCATTCGTCATTGCTTAAGTAGGATGAACAAACCCCAGGTGGTGTACTCATAGTATGAGAGACTTTCTGCAGGGAGGCAGGCTGAATGCATATCATTCAGCATTTAAAGATACGTGCCAGCCGTGCAGTAGGGCAGCTTAAGGTGAACGGCAATCTGTGTCAAATGTGAGACTGGAAGGAGACCTTAGTTATGTTGTCGGAGTCTCACGAGGGACACATGACGACTTTGCATAACATGCTGTTTATTAACTGTCATCTTGGAAATTTTGAAGCTTAAATAATGCATGAATATTTAAAGGTCATATCGATAACATTTTTATGTATGTAAATCATTTTCTATCTACAGCGCTTGTAGAACGGTGAAGAATAAATGTATTCTATTCATAAAATCCTTATTATGATTGTGAAAAATGAATTGTTTTGTTTATCTCTGTGGAAGAACTCTAGTGGTTGGTACCATTTTCTAGCAAGGATTGTGAGCCAATAGTATAACGTTAGTGGCGTCACGTGGTATGTGTGTTTTGTCAGAGATCAAGAGTCTTGGTAGTTGCCAGATTGTGGGGGAAAAAAAGGAAAAAATGGCTGATTTCAGAAGTGTGCAACAAGCATACTATACTGCCCTAACATTAACCAGCTCGTGTTAGCAATGTGAGAGTTTGCTAGTTAGCCCTGGCAACATTAATGTTCACAAGCTACCATTGGCAACATTAGCTAGTGCAACACCCTGGCAACCACTTGAGGGGGCAGATGATTCGAACAACAGCCGTGTTGTGGCATGAATGCAGGGGATGGGGAAAGATGGAATGTCACATTTAGTGTCTGAATGTTATCAATAACACCTTTTATTAGCAGTTGTATATCCATATTTCTGCCTATGATGATAATATAATTAATAATAATAAAAATAATTTATTTCCTGATCTGAAGTCGGCTAAATATGCCTTCATTTGAAATGTCATAAAGTGACAATTTACACACTGTTGCAGTCACACTCTGTTATTAAACCCATGGGTGAATAAGTGGGATTGGCTGTGTAACTCTGTAACTTTCTATTTATTTGACAAACAGACCTAATATATCTATTATTTTAGATCATGCACTAACTACCTGACTTGGATTAATTAAGGTGCAGTGCAATCTAATTTGTAGCTTTGGAGACTATTTAATTTACATCAGAAGCTACAATATCTGATCATATCTGAAAAATACATCGTGATAGCAAAAGAGATTTTGTTTCCTTTGGCATACAATCTCTGATGAATACTAAATGTGAGGGAGTTCCTTTACAATAATCACTTACATTTGTATTAACATTTGCTACAGCTCCAGGCTATATACAATCTGCCCACACTGACCAGAGTTCAGGTGTCACAACAGGCCAGTTCCCATAGTAACCCTCGGTGGAGCTCAATAGAAATATCCCCATCCCTGACCTTCGCAGCCAAGAGTCTTGTCATCCAATTGCGGGGTTATTCACTCCGTGTGCCGCTCACTTCAGCGTACACTGGCCATGCTTAAGACTGCCTCAGACGAACAGAGCGAGAGCGGGTTTCTCATCAAATACTTGCAAACTGGAAAATGGTTTATTATTTCAGATGGACACATTTAATGAAAGCAGGCCAGTGATGCTTGCACAGATGGGCTCAAAGTCGCCACAAATAGGCATGAAATGTACCACATGCAGAAACAACAAAAAAAAACAAAAAAAACGTGCAGGCCAGAGAGGCAGGGGGTCGGTGGTGATGATGTGTGTGTGTCTTGATCTCAATCCAGCAATCGTCCATGTTTCTGGACAGTCGGCCAACACAGTTTAAAAGGCAAAAGCACTTACACTCAAATCAGGGATATATGACAAAACAAACTGTGATTTAAACATTTTGTTTGTTAGGGAAGAACCTACAGAGAATTATCACTTACTCTACAGTTTCCCCTCACCGCTACAGCAAGAGTTTTAGCATCTTGCTTGTTGTTTTGGTCTTTCAGCCTGCAGCCTTACTGATATTGTTCACCCTCACCACTATTGTCAGTTTTAAGACAAAGCTGTGTTACAAACAGTAGGCAACCTAGGCAGCACCACACAACAAACAGACAAGGAAAGCTATTAGCTGGTAAACATGGTTAGCAGCTACAAGGAAAGATTCTTTCCTGACAATTTCGTGGTGGATAGAAAACACGAGTGAATTTTGAACTTGCAGTCATCGGGAGATGTGTGACTCTTCATGGATGCTAGTGTTGCTCTCTATCTACTGGATTTGTGAAGTTTGCTATCAAGTTCAAAGTATCAACTTGTTTTGTAAACCCACTTAGACGTCACTCATTGTTTTTTTGGACTGCCATTTTGAAGCCTCGAGTTCGGCATTATGCCCATCTTGTTTTTTTCTGAGCCAGAATCGACCATACTTCAACGGTAGGGTGGAGCCTGGGAGGATATCCTGATTGGATCTGACTGAGAACTGAGAAAGACATGAAGTGGTAGTGGACTGCCAGTCACAAGTAGTCATGCCTTAAAGTATCTTTATCGTCTATTTTACTCTACATGGGACCATAATGTCTTCAAGACTCTAGAAGAGACTACTGAGGTACTAAATCAACTGAGCTTTTTAAACCAGTTGGCACCGCATGAAAAGTGGGATTTGTGGCAGTTTTCATCACTGTAAATTGCCGTTAGCTCCGAGTCAACTGGAAGTTTCAGTCAGCTACAGATAACTGCCAGGAATTGCCTTCAACTCACAGTATAAGGTGAGAAAGTCACCCCCCCCCCCCCCCC
>OMLP01025805.1:4073-22274 GCA_900302685.1 Spondyliosoma cantharus | reverse complement strand
CAATAACGAAATCGCTGCTGTCTGTCCCATAGAAGAACATGACAGCCAGCGTATGTTTTGGAACTATTGGGGCTTACATGAGCCACGTGACTGCCCCGGCGGCGACATCAGAGAATGTCGCAACTCTTTCTCTCCATGGCACTGGTTTAGCGCGCCAGCCACCTACAGATAACTTCCGGAGCACTGAGCCTATTGAGCTGTGTCAGTCAAAAACTAATTAGCCAATGGGGGCGCTGTGCTGAAAAGGCCCGCCCACCCGAGAGGTTTGTGCCAAAATCGCAAACAAAAAGTCAGGGAGCACAAACAAAAAGTCAGGGAGCGCAAACAAAAAGTCAGGGAGCGCAAACAAAAAGTCAGGGAGCGCAAACAAAAAGTCAGGGAGCACAAACAAAAAGTCAGGGAGCGCAAACGAAAAGTCAGGGAGCACAAACAAAAAGTCAGGGAGCACAAACAGGCAGAGGGAAACGTAAACAAAATAATGCATTATTAGAAGAGTAAAAGACCAATACTTTACACTATTTGACAAATTATTTGATTGTAAGTTATAAGTTTTATTTTTGAAATTAGTTTTATGTTCTCTCAAATTCCTACCTTTGTTTGACGCTTAAGAAGTTTTGTTTGTTTCTTTTGGCACAAATCTAATTCCATACACCTCCACGTCTCCAGACGGGGTCTCCGCCCGGAGCTCGCAACTCCCTCACGATCTGTTTCCTCGAGTAATCAATAAATCGCTCCTTCAACTTCTCCAAGTACAACACTCACCCCCAATTTCCACTGGATACGGCTCCGCTGCGTTACGTCTGCGCCACGCCAGCGGAGCTGATAGGTTTCACTTTAGTCTGTGTTAATTTCCACCAGGTCCGGTGCGCTGCGTGTCTGCTCCGTCCCAGCTCCGGCAGTCCGGAGCCCTCCGGCAGAGATACGCAGGACTTCTATTTCTGGCAGATGCCGGAGCTTAACAAAACTGTAAAAAAAATGTGTCAGTTTAGTGAGTTGTTGAGTTGGAGACACTTTATAAATGTTGTGAAACACTGAATATGACAATTCCTAATTATTTGTGCTTTTTTGTAAATTTGGAAAATGTTAAACATGATGGTCTTTTTTTGTTTGTTTGTCTGGTTGTTCCAGTGATGTGTTTGCATATAGAGCAGGGAAGTGAGATCTGATCACAAGTTGTCACTGGAGATGCTTGTTAATGTCAGGTGTGAACTGATCAACTAGTTTTCTTTGATCAGATCACCAAAAGCAGAGGTGAATGCCAGTTATAAGCAGCCTCACACTTTAATAACATGGCTATGGAGTCTTGATTGGATTTGGGCAAACAGTACACTCTGTAGATGTTACAACCAGCTGAATGTGCTGTCTGTCGCTTTTGTTTTCTCTAGATTGAGTGTCGATAATGTGTGTTTATATCTTGCTCTCTGCTGTTATAGAGGAGCTCCGGAAGCACAGCTGGTCGGGCATACCAAGGGAAGTCCGGCCAATCACATGGAGACTTCTCTCAGTAAGTCTCAGGATGACCTTCAGTTTAGCAATATCAGATGTCCTGCTCTTTATCTTGAGTTGTTACACAGCATTTGGTCTCAAAGTCTCTTGGAGAGTCCAGGTAAAATTTGTGGTTTCAAAATGAAATTTGTTTGTAACAAACGCTCCCATTGTCTTTTGAGGCCTTATCCTTACAGGTAACCTTATCTTTTCTCATTTCTCATATCGGTGGTCTGTTCTGTTCCTCAGACACAGTCATCAAAACAAGCTTCTCCTCACTGGCACTTTCTCTCTGTGTTTTCTCTGCTCTCCTGTGTGTGTGACAGGGCTACCTGCCAGCCAACGAGGAGCGCAGAGAACTGGTGCTAAAAAGAAAACGAGAAGAATACTTTGGTTTCATAGAACAGTATTACCACTCCAGAACAGATGACCATTATAAAGATACATACAGACAGGTAATACTACAGTTAATCTAGTAAAACAAGCCTTTAGACTGCTACTACTCATCTATCAGAAATGCAGTAACTCAGTAAACAATATATGATATTAAGGATATTAAAGCAATAATATTATTGGAAACTTGTTCAGCTATGATTATCCTGAGTAACAGTCTTTCTACCTGTCAGATCCACATCGACATTCCAAGAACCAACCCTCTGATCCCCTTGTTCCAGCAGCCAGTAGTACAAGAGGTAAGAACTGAACTAATAAAGAGTAGTGGAATTACAACAGCTCAAATATTGTCTAACAGAAGTTCATCAAAAGTGCATGTGGATGATTTGTTTGTTTGTTTTTCTGTTTGTGTGTCTATCTGTGTGTGTCTGTGTCTGTGTGTCTGTGTGTGCATGTGCTTCATAAGCATATCTTGGTCTTGTGTCAATTGTAACTGAGAGACAACCACCAAACCACCACCAGACTTATGTTAAGCGTGTTCGTTTGCTTGAGTTCTTTTAAGAGTAGACAGACCAATAGAGAAGACAGACTACGACGTACTATTGACTATTTATTAAGAATTGTATCATTGAGCAAAAAGCTTGATATCAAGGACTTTCTCTGTTTGAAAAATCGCAGGCAGCAGAGCCCTAAGTTTGCTACTTAGGGCTCTGCTGCCTGCGATTTTTCAAACAGAGAAAGTTGATGCTGTTAACTGCAACCAGTCGCCCAGAAAAAGATGGAGAATTACAGACAGCAAAGCATTATATGGTTTCAGTCACAACATGTAGATTTTCTCATTGGTTAATACAAAGGATGAGTTGCATAGTTATCATTGGACAAAAGTCCATAAAAAAGGTGGGGAGGCACTGTGGTTTAAACTTTAGCCCTCCCTTGGGGGTGCACGAGCTGGTCCCAGCTCCTTGGCAACGCGACACCTGGAGATAGCACCCTGTTTGAGGAAAGAATGTCCCTGTCTGCCTTTGCAATGTTAGTTCATGCACTCCTGTATTCACTTTAAGTTTCTTAGCTGACTCCCTGAGTTCTGAATAAAACAAAGCTTATCAGTTGACCTTCATCCCATCATGGATGATGCGGTGTGTGAGTGTGTGGATGTGTGTGTGTGTTGTGTGTGTGTGTGCTTTTCTCATATCCTGGCTTTTCTCTCCTATGTATTAATCCCTCATAAAAAGGATTAATGCTTTCAACCTATCTTATTTATCAACAGGATATGTACAACCCTTTTAATAATGTAGATAGTTGGTGAAACACTATGTGTGAGTGCATAAGAATTATATCACAGTGTCTTAGACATTGATCAGCAGTGTACCGCGCTGTGGAACCGCTCTGCCGCGCCTGTGTTTTGAGTGCAGCACTGCTGGACAGCTGGAGTTGTGAGACCAAGGAGTTCCCGCCGATAATTACAGAATCAAACTCACGACTGCAGTTATACCTCATTTTTATAAACACAACAACAAACACACAAAAGGTTAGTGTTCCCAGCTGGTATTTGTCTCTTTTTTGAGATTTTTGTGCTGGCGTCAACATGGGTTTAACCGGATGTTATGTTGTTGTTTGGGTGTCTGACTTCCTGTCTGCTCTGTGCTGAATTCCGCTGAATTGATGCGCCGTGCTCCGGCATCCGGCAGAAAAAGAAGCCTTGCGTACCTGTTGTGGAAGGGTCCAGACTGCCGGGGCTGCGACGGAGTCGGTACACAATGCAGGGGAGTCAACGGAAGTACACACATTGACTGGAGTAAAAACGCTGCCGTGGCAGATCGGAGATGGACTGAACACGGATCTGTTGGAATTTAGGGGTAACACTAACCTAGTTACTAACAGTATGCATGTATTCCAGCTAGCAGCTCTTAACTTTTCTTTTACATGGATTTAGCCATTTCAATGCCAGGGAATTTAATGCTTCCCTGCATGCAAAACAAATTCTCTCAGACACCATTTTGCATGGACACCCTCGCTGCCTCCTGTTTTAGCCGCGCTTCATGTTTTCCCCCTCATACCAGAGTGTGAATTGCAGCCAGACATTTCTCCAGCGCTGACACGGTGCTGTGGAAAAAGGCCAAGCTTGGTAAGACAACTAGCCAGCATGCTTCCGTGCTCTTAAAAGGTGTATTGCCATGCTCGTTAGCAAATAAGCATCTCAGACTGTTAATAAATAAAGCAGTGTTTTTACGGTTGATAGGAAATCGGATGCTAACAGCAGTCTCGTAGGAATGCGAACATGCAGAATAAAATGGCTTCGTGCTTCACGTTGATGGAGCCACAATAAAGTCTTTGGTTTGTTTTTACTCATTGTCGTACTTGTATGCTTTTACAGATATTTTGATTAAACATCAGCAACATGACAAATTATCATTCCTAATCCAGTCTGATAACATTATCTTATCTTAGGCAACAATAGTGATTCATATCTGTAATGAAAAAAAGCACATTTACCTGCTCATTAAACATTGATTGACAACGTTGATTGTTCACATGCGTGTGTGTGTGTGTGCTCCCTTATTGTGGCAGGTTGTGTTGGCTGTAGTGTGCATGCAAAGTCAGTGCAGCTACACCGATTCAGTCCACATCCGGCTGTCTTGCCATTCATCCACAGAGAATGACGGCTTAGATGACTCATCTTCTCCACACAAGGCTATTCATAGAGGGAGAAGTGAGGGTGTCTGGTGGTTTGGTAGATAACGCACATACCAAGTTCCTGTGGCGTGCCCGTCATTGTTAGATAAAGACATGATGCAGAGAACATAAAAACAAGACTGTGAGTCTAATAGTGTGCTCGCTGCTCTTTGGGGCCCAGAGGTACTTAAAGCTAAATCATTTTGTCATCAAGTTCACATGCTTACAGTGACAATACTGACATGCCGATGTTAAGCAGTTATAATGTTTACTGCTAAGATAACTGATTAAGCCCCCAAACTCATTACCTTTGTAGGTTCTTAGCATAAGACCAATAACATTTTCGACCTGCTGATGGCACTACGATGTAGGATGCAGCTGTTCAGAGATTTCACTCAACACCGCAGATGTCCTCATGGTAGTGTCAAGAGGATGAAGCCTTTGGGCGCTGCCATCAGTCTGTACAAAATGTCTTGTCAGTAGACATTCGTGGCAAGCTATTCAGTAGTTATTGAAATATTTCATTTTGGAAAGAGTGGTCGACCAACTGATTGATCAGACATAGAGCTATATCACGAGCGTGAATAGAAGTCCTGTCCATTTTTGCTCTATGCTCTACTGACAGTTAATAAACCTTGGTACTCAGATGAACCTCAGTCAACCGTCCCATTTGCTGCCAGACTCACATGTGCTATGTGTTGGTTCGTCTACAATGAAAAAAAAAAAAAACAAGATGGTTAAAAGATGTTGCTGTAGGACCTGTCAAAGTGACTCTCATGGAAAGCGATGTGTTATTCAAGAAAATAAAAATAGGTGGAATAGGCTGCGTCAACACGTCGACATCCTGTGTTCAAAGGTAGCATTACAATGTAAAAGTCACATTGTATTGATCACATTGTACATAGTCATATTTTTGGTTGTCCAATGTTAGCAAAACACCAGCTAACTAGCTCGCTAACGTATGATGTTTAGCTAACGTTACATCAACAGTTAGCCTAATGTCAGATGAGGTTTGCTTCCACCGTATTTATGTGGTAATGTAAAGATTTGGAAAAGGACAGATAGGTCGGGGAGGTCTTTTTAGGATGACATGAATTAAAGTGAACCTGACAATATCAGGATTGCCCTCATTTTTGTTGAGACCAGAAGGACTTAATCTCAATTTGCATAATTTTGCTGCGCCCATTAAACTCTCCATTGTGAATATTTCAATTGTGTACTGTAATCCTTGCTGTCGGCTTCTTGAAGCTATGTTGTCCCGGAAACGATCTAGTAGACGCTAAATAGGACTGACGGTGCCATGTTTTTTTTTTTTTTCAAAGCTTCTCTAACCGAGCAAGAGTAACACTGGTGGTTCTGGACTTTTGATCTGTCATTTGGATTGACTTTAAACTTCCTTTTAAAAAAAGTGTGGCTTGAGTATCGTCTATCTTTAGCTCCTTAATTAAATCAATGAAGACTGAAGCGGCTCACCACCTCCACCCCATAGGACTCTCTGGTGACCAACTCTAGTGATGCAATTTGGCATTTAGTCACCAGTCTCTCAGGGTAGAAATACTCTCTCACATATTCGTCATTATCATCTGCGGTATTTTTTTTTTAATGCTTTACCAAAGACTCCAGAAACTCTAAAGCTATTGACATATCTCCATGTTCAATCCTAGTTGCAAGGTGTTCAAGCAGCAATTACGTGAAACATTGCCAGAAGAGTGCAGTAGGTTTCGTGTAGGATCATTTTGTACTGTTGACATGACATATTCAGTCTCCACAAAGGGTCAAAAAGTCTGGTAGAGGAGCCGGTCTATTGAATCAATTTACCCACACTTTGGTAACTTGTACAAAATTAAGCCTCTTAAACTATCAAACACCTACCTATTGCCAGAAGTGTTGTTTTTGTCTCACCGAAGGGCATTTTATTGTCTCCATTATGCTTCTTTCTGCTAACAAGCGTTGGAGGAAGAGATTAAGCCTGTCCGAATCATCAGTATGATGAAATTGTGTCCACACATAGTCACGTTGCTTTTTTGCTATTTTATTTTGCAATAATGAAATGCCCGTAAACCTTGACCTGTCTTCATCTGAAATTGGCTCTGCATTATTCTGTAGACGGACCGGAATGTCAAAACTCACCGAATTCAGTGGTGAGGGAGACATTTCAGGAGAATAACATGAGAAATGTATCAGGACTGCAGATGTGTCAGAAGGTGGGTGAGGATTCAAAAAACATGCATGTGTTACTGGGGCAGTGGTTTCTCAAACATTTTCTGGTATAACCCCCTGAAGTAGCCAAAGAAAAGTTAATGCCTGCCCACCACACAATTTTTATCAACGATATCAACAATGATGATCAACAAATACATTGGATCCAAGTTGAATTTTTGTGAAATCGACTACAGTGCTATAGCATCAGAAAACCTTCTAACATGGGTGAACAGGGTTAGGAGTTTAATGGTTGTGATATTTTTTGTCAATAATTCCAACTTTTTTATGCATTAGATTTCAGGTCTGCACAGGATGTTTTACTTTGAAAATTGACCAGATGCTCTATGCCATTCCTGTGTATGGCTTCCTGCCTGGCTTGATCTTCTCTGTGCAGACTGATGTGATGGCTGTCCGAAAGTATCTCCTAGGTCAGTTAAACCTCTGGAGGGGCTCGATGTCATAAAACATGTTTCTTTTCTCCAACAGTTAAACGCTTTTGTATATTTGTCTAAAGACAACATAGGCCCTCTTCTTGTCACTGGTGTCATGTAGCGATATTGAAAGCTTTTGTCAAATATTATTTCTCAATCTGTCCAGCACATGTAGTCAGAGTCACAGAAGAATGATGGGATCGCAATAAAACAGGAGATCGTCTCTTGATTATGTTGATCTGGTTTGTTAAAGCATGTGATGAGCGATGTTAACAACAACCATTGAAAATATTTGTTAAAATAATTACAAACAGTAATGCATCCTTTAAATTCTTAATCTTGAGGGTAGCAAAAGTCAGTAGATGTAAAGTGATCATGTCAAAGGTGACACACATAATTTAATGTAACAGAAAAAGCACACTGACACCAGTGACATACACACTCCTCACTCTTCATCGCTAATAAAAGAATGATACTGAACTGTTACATTTGGCAGCCAAAGGCTATCAATGGCACTTAGTGTAACCTCTCACTAACAGATCATAAACAGCATCTTTCGAAAACACATTTAACTCCCTTTGAAAACAACACAATCATCCATCAAGCGCATGCAAATATCTGCTACCATTTTATTTACGTCATGCTGTTGTCATGTCAAGTCATCCATCAGTGTCACAGAACTTTTTTTTCCAAGCAGCCAAACAAATGTCTTCATTTAAAAGCAGTAGTTATCTCTATAGTTCTGTCTTACGCAGACATGCTGATCAACAGGCAAACAGCAGCCTGCGACAAAACACAAGCCTTTGTCTTTTAACAGCAACTCATGATAGATTTCCTGATAAAGTCTCTTCTTATCCATTTTACTAACGTGAACTTGTGTCTTGTCCTGCACCTCAGCTTGTTGAACAAGACAGCAAACAAACGTTAACAGATGGAAAGTAGACTGCTAATATCAGCGTATAGGCTAGAGAGCCAAGTAGCTGCTCAGCTGCAGCATGCCGTGGGCTTGTGGGTTTATTTGGACAAAACCAGATGTTGTGGCTAAAACTCAGGCTGTGGTGATGTGGACCGGCGGGGCTGCTCCCCCCCCCCCAAAAAAATCAGAATGAACTGTTGGCGATGGAGAATCGCAACCGGGCATCACACTGGCAAGCAGTCAGACTACCTCATCAACACTACTGCTTTTCGAGCCATTTACCCTAAATTATTATTTATAATTTGACACTTATACTTATATATACTTATATAGCCTGTTATAACTTTTATGCTAAAAATGTTTTGTGTCAGGCAGGGTTGCCAGGTTTGTGGCACACATTCGACGTGCCTGTGTTCTCCGCCTCCTGATGCCTGCCTCTTGATCACTACTCTGCTAGTAAGCAAAGCAAGCAAGCTAGCTAGCTAGCGACCCCTGGGAAAAACATAAAACGTAGGTTATCCTTCTACAAGTTTAACAGGCAATCTGAAATGATTCCAATTCAGTTAATACCTACACCATTAACACTTGCAAAGTTGCAAATTAACTAGATATGGTGTATCAGTTGAAGTTGAATTTGCTTAAATGCATAGCCTACTTTCACATGGTTTTACTATACAGATATGATAAATATGACAATGAAGCATTATACATTATAACATGATAAGGGCTTGCAGTTTGAACTAAAATCCTAATGTAATATCAAAGTCTATGGCCTGCATCACTCAACCCATGACTGGTTAACCGTAGTTTAAACCCACCAGGTCGACTGTCAACAATCTGTCTTCACTCATAGATACCGGCCACCTGAATACACCTGATTTTTTTTCATCAATATCCATGCATCTTTCTCAGAGATCTTAACAAAAATATCTGAAAACACCCGATCTCGCAATGTTGGAAAAAGTGAGAAGAAATTCCTGGATGTGTCCCTTTGTTCAGATCTGCACCAACTGTTAGTGGCGTCTAATATGGGCTGAAACCCATCCCCAATCCTCCGGCCTGTAGTTTTTGTGTTACTCTACTGATAAACCAACCAACCAAACAAACAGTCATACGTGAAAACATCACCATCTTGGCGAGGTAATAAGGACTGCATTACTTTCATGTTTTTTTCTCAGCAGGGAGTGAGATGGACAGAGAAAGTGAAGAGATAAAGCAATGAGTCAGTTCATGCGTCAGTATATTATTCTACGCGTTCACAAAGCTGCATTTTTTATTTATGATGTTATGAAATGAACTGTTTCGGGAAAACTGCTTTTAATGCTTTGTAAATAATAAAACACATTTGGCAGTGATAACAATCGTAGTGGACTTTAAAAGCTGTGAATATGGTTTGGTAAGGCCATCCCCTGGTGTCAGCGTGAAACAAATAGTATCATATTGGCCAGAAAAAGACACATGCATAAACATTCAGAGCTCGGCCAAATTGCTCTAAATTTCTTTTATTTTGCTCGGTGCCTTCAACAACATTGGGCTGCCAGGAGACAGAACCAGCAGGGGAGGAGATGTACTCTTCCAGCGAGGCTTTCTCCTTCTCCAGCATTTTGCAGAGTTGTGGTCCACGAGTTGGAAACAGAAATTGGGTGCTCTCCAGGTCCAGGAGTTCACCAATCAAATGATTATACTCACCCCGTTGTGTCCTCCCTCACAGCCGCACAACCCAGCGCTAATCACTGCAACGCTTGATTTGGTCTGAATGAAAGCTATGACATATAAACCGCAGTACACATTTCTTCACTCTCAGTCCCTACGGTGTAACGGCACTTAGATTTATCAAGCAGAATCAACTCCATCCCCTTTAATTCTAGTTCTACTATTTATTTGGAGCTAACTGAGGCCAGACTCAACATCTCAACGTCTTCATTCTTTGTCTTCCTGCAAACGTGACAAACCCAGGTCACCAGACCGGAGCAGGGAGTGGATGATGGTCTAAGGATCATTTACTCTAAGTTGGCCACCACAACAAGGCTGCTGGGAGTTGAGATCAGTCCTTCAGCCACGAGCATCAAGTTTTTTTTTTTTTTTTGTCAAGTCCCTCACTCCAGTGTGAATTGCAGCCTCTTATTTAGGGTTAGTGGCACAGAGAATGGAAGAAGGCTTTAGAGAGTTGAAGAGAAGTGACCATTATCCAGTCCTATTTACTTCAGAGTTCGGGGCACAACCACATTCACACAATCAAGTATCAGCCTCCCCCTATCTGGGATCCAAACAAAGGAGCTGCTGCAGTTCTTCATCAAAATGAGTAGGGATTCCATTTCCCGGGGGAAAACAACACAATGGAGAGTCAGGAGGGTTAATGATACTTGTGAATAACTCTCCATGTGGGCCATTTGGGGTTGAATTTTTAGGGAGAGAGGGCGAGAAAGAACGAGACAAGGAGAAAGAGAGAGAGAGAGGAGTGCACTCTTTGACAGTGATCCATTTTGAATATAATCAGGCGCTGCTGCTTTAGCTATTAAAAACGAATTAAGCAAAAGCACAATTAGAGGGCATTGTCATGCAAATGATATGAGATGTATTGTTCTCTGTAAGAACACATGTTAAATCTAATTAAAGTGAACTCTGGGTTGTCTGCTCTCTTATTTTTGGAGGCAAAGAAGAGCAGCATGAGGGAAACAAAAGATGTATATGCTCGATGGACAAACTAAATGATAGCCTCTTGTCACTGTTTATCTTTACACTTTGAGTAAATATAATTCTGTTATTCAGATGAGACAAATCACCACGGAAGAGAACACCCAAGAGATTATGAGGGTCAGAGTCATAAACTGGTTTGGTTTGGTTTTAGGTATGGCTATGGATAGTGATGTATCTAAAAGGCCCAAAATGTAATACACTGTTCAACAATGGAATCATTTACTGTAATTGAGGCTTTTCCATTGTATGCTGCTTAATGCTTCTAACTTGCATTCATGGCTAAAAAAAATACTTTTTACTCCACTGTATATTGTTACACTTTGTGATTAAGAAACAAAAGATGAGCATTGTTGTGTTCTTCCAGCTTTATTAACTAAAGCTGAAACAAACAAGAAAACCAAGATATGCCTAAAGACAAACTGGCAACACAACACAAAGTACAAGTCAAAGTCAACATTCAAACCGAAACCGAAGTAGTCGAAGTAATCGCAAGAGCTAAGCAGTGAGCAATAAAAGGGAAAACCACTAGAATCAGGGAGAGTGATGGGCTGGAAAAAGCTTAAAGAGGCATAAGAGGGAGATGCAGAGCAGATGTGGACGGCAAGAAAACAGGAGGGAAAATGACACGATAGGAAGAAAGGAAAACGCAAAACCAGGATCATGAAAGCATGTATTTGAAACCTTTAATTTCACATTAAGATTGGACATTAGGAAACACATGAAAAGCTTCTGAAACACAATGTGTTGTTAGAGATAAAGTCAGTGGCTCCCAACCTTTTATTGTAGCCGGTTGATAAAACATCCGTGTCGAGTTGGGTTTCAAAGAGATATTTCTTTAACTTTGAAAGCACACTTTCACTTGCAATGGCATATATTTTACTGTAACTTACTTAAATACAGTTTCTAACGCAAACCACCGAGACAAAACAAGCGTTTTGTGCCGAGTAGCCGCTGCTCAGCTCTCACAGCCAGGATGCTCTATCGAAGAGAGTGGGGTGCAGAGCCAGACCTTCTGGAAGAATAAGCACCCAGGATCACAGATCTGCTCTGATCTGGAGCCGTTAACCAATGGGAGGAGAGCTCAGAGATTACTTTTGAACTTTTGGGATTAAAAAGGGGATTTATCTTCACTCCTATTTATCAACCTGACTGCAGCAGTGATCTGCGGAGGTGACCTCCATTGTCGGGAGTTTATGTTCTGTAATGTCGACTGCTGACTGCAGCTGGAGGGGAAATGTACTTTCATGAACACGTCATGCTTCATGCATGCATGTACAGTACAGTACTTTAGTACAGTAAAGTAATCTGGGTGTTTGAGGAAAATAAACACAAATGATCCTGGGGTCCATCCATCTTCGCTGGTTGTAAGAACACTACGGATGAGGCAGTGCAACTTCGTTATTCATAGTGAAAAAACATAGTGAAGCTGCAGTTTAGTGCTTAGAGTTAATCTTTCATCAGCCTAATGCACTCACAGCATCCCCTCACAATGTGCGGTGCACCAGGGGGTATAACATGAAGCACACAGAGTACATAAACAGCACACAAACTGCTTCAACCCTGCTGCTAAAAATGCATTGAATGTAATGACCTAGAGTAAGTTGTCAATGTGTAATAGGAATAAAAGTCTTCACACAATGCTAAAGTTTTGGAATGGAAAAAGTGTATTAGTTGCATAGCATGGATACGGTCAGCATCCATCCAATTTGGACAACACACAGGGCTGAAGAATAGATAGTACTTATTTACCTAATTCCATCTCATTACTTCAAATTGCTTCTTACAGACTGCACTAGCATAACACAACCAACTCTCTGAATGAACTTTTGGCAGTTATGCTGCATTTTGGGTAATGCAGGCACTGACTAACTTCTGACAAGAAAGAATGTGTGCAATAAAAAAAGGGTTCTGCTGTGTGAATTTCTTTTTTTTCAGACGGTTCATCGTGAGGCTGAATGACTGGAAAGCTAAACAGGCGTAGTCCTCCTTTAAATTTGAATGCTTATATTCTTACAAGTCTGTTTCCTAAGAGAAATTAAATATCAGCTTTAGAAATTTCCATTTCTGGTGGAGTGTTCCTTCAACTTGATATCATTTGTGCATTTTCAAATAGTTTGTGAATGTGAGTACTGTTGAACTGTATCTCCAGTAGGCCACTGTCAGATAAGTGACACGTGCTAGGCAGTGTGTAATGAAGCATAAGGTGTCTTAACAAACCCTGAAGCTAGTGTCCACAACAACAGACGGGCTGGTCATCTCCAGGACTGTCTGCCTAAACCACTTCAACAGGTCTGGCCCGGAGGGAAAAAGAACATCTCACTGTTGACATGTCGATAGGTGCTAAATTAAGTGTAGTTGTGCTTTTCTTTTTGGCATCAGGAAATATCTATCTGACCCTTAGCACAGCAAATGCAATCACCTAAATCAATGTTGACGGACTTGTAGAGTCATGTAAAGGCAGCTAGAAAAAGGCTGTGAGAGCTATTGACCCTGGAAGTCGCCACTTCACCGAGCCTTTAAAGCAGATACTGTCTTTTGAAGAGTTGGTAGATAGAGCATCCAACAACCTAATGCACAGTCAGCGCGAGGAATAACTCAGGAAACAGTACGGTATCGTGACCTTCTGTCAATGTTATTACTCTGACTCGCGGAGCCAATTCTAAAAAGCAAATCACATTTCAAACGAACCCCGGCCACGTGAGAATCACATCAGAAGGATTTCTGTTTATGGGCAAACGAAATGATTGCCAAATAAACTCATCCTTAAGTCTCCCCCCCTCCTCCCTCCTCCCCACTCCCTCCTCTCTCTTCTTACATGGAGGCTTTGCACTCGAGCGGCGTTAACATCAAAGGGAAGTCAGCCCATGTGATTGGTGCTCGGGCATAGACTGCTCGTCAGACGCTGTTCTTTTTAGCACCCTCCGTGTGGAGCGGATATTATTTCTCGCAGCGTGGACCCGCCAGCACAGACAGCGTGGTCTTGGTAACTGATGCCGTGTGTTTTCTTTAGTTAATTGGATTCTAAAGTAACCATTGTTTACTCAAGAGCCCTTAATGAATTCTCTGCACAGCGTGATTACTGTGTAATCATAACCAACAACCTCACTTAAAAAAATGACAAGCAAGAGAGGGCAAGGACAGTGACGAGGCTGCAGCCCCTTACACCAACACACAGTAAATTAATTAGCCTAATAAATTCTTTCTTCGTGAGGAAAAAAATGAGAGAATAACAATTCAGCTGCTTATTTTGATAGTTAGCCATTAGCATGCTACAGGGGGCTTACGTGTGATGTCAAAGCATGTGGAAGTCACATCCCAGGCGGCAAGGCTGCAACATTCAGCATCTGCCAGCTCATGCATTTAGACGGAGTTAATGTGACTCACTGGATGGAGACTGTTGGTTCTATCAGTGCGCTGGCCAAAACGATGGCGGTTGGTTTAAAGAGAAGCAAACACGATTGAGCGTTTGCTACTTGTATCGCAGCTGAACTGAATTCCTGGCAGCCGACGCATGGACGGTTATCTAGTTGGTTTCATTTGAAAGGCAGTGGCATCCTCTACTCCAGTGCCATGTACATGTTGATGTTAATGTACGCATTCATTCAGGGTCAGCACCTTGATCATATGTGTTCCTTTGACAATTACCAAGCACACGTTCTAAGAGCAGGTTATTACTAGAATAGAAAAGAAGAAGAGAGAGCAGACTCCAGAAGGCGTCAAGGTATCACTATATATCTTTTTTTTTTATAGAAATAACAGTGATTCTGTGTCTGTTGCCTGAACGCCGTTTCTGCAGGATGACCTTTCAAGCCCCAGACGCTGAGACCATGTTCACCTGAAGGCAGTACTCAAGCTCAGCCTCCAATGCTAAAAGAAAACAGGCTTGGGCTGGAAACATGTCCTTTGGCACATTTTAACACTGAGGGAGGACAACACACAACACTTGAGGAGGGCAAGTCTGTCCTTTTTAATAATGATTTTCAAAAGTGTTTTAGTAAGGCATTTAAAAAAATATGGGGAAACTGAGGCTGATCTTTATTGCAGGAAATTGATTTTTTATCTTTCCATGATTATTAGGGCTTCCAGTATTAGTGCCATACTAAGAGGAAAAAAATAAAAGAAATTATGGGAATGAAGTCGTAATATTACAAGAATAAAGTCATAATATTACCAGAATAAAGTCGTAATGATACGAGAAGAAAGTTGTAATGTTACGAGAATAAAGTTGTAATAATACAAGAATAATGTAATTATAATACAAGAAAAAAAAAGTTTTTAATGAGAAAAAAGCTTCAATAGAGTTATAAAGATCTGGTGTGACCAGCTCAACCAAACAGCAACCTCAGCCTGAGCCCAGCAGCCGCTGTTTGTCTCAGTCGTACCGAACAGTCAACAGGTAAGCTAACGTATTGATCATTTCCTCATTAAGCATTTTAAACATTTTGCTGGCTGAGCCAGCAGTAATATCGTAATCTCGTAATATTGTGACTTTATTCTCGTAACGTTACGACTTTATTCTCGTAATCTTACCACTTTATTCTCGTAGACCTGATATTATGACTTGATTCTAGTAATTTCCCCAAAAAATAAAATATTTTTTTCTCTTAGTCTGGCCCTAATACTCCGTTGTAGAGAGCAACCGTGATCAAACACTCATCAGTTTTCTTCTGTCAACTCCTTTGGTTGTTGTTTGCTGGTGACACACCTGTACACTGAAGTACATTAGATAAGATTAACTGGATAAATTGCTAAAAAAAAAAGTAATTGGACCGAAACACAAAACTAAGGCCCACTTTTTGTTATGTCCGTCTTCATTTTTCAGCCAATTCATCAGATTTTATTTTATTTTTTTATCCTTTCATACACTGCACTGACAGTGGGATGTTGTGCAGGTTATTACTCGCAACTGAGTTAATTAAGCCAGCACAGTCACCTGGACAACATTTTGTCAGTTAACGTCTCTGCAAACCACTGATACATTCGTGCGTGTTGCACGTACCACACTGGCATTTCTACAATAAGTGTCATATATTCACCCCACAAGTTTATGACCTGACTTTCACATCAGGAGTTGGAGGGGATGAGGGTGGAGCTGACAGGTGGGAAGGCTGTCAAGCCGGTTGACGGCAGTTCAAGTCTGTTCAGAGCTATTTATTCTTCATGTTTGATTTAAGAAGCATCCATCCATGTCATTTCAGTGTAGGCCCTGGTGGTTGCCACAGTAGTGGAGACTGTGTGGCAGCAGCGCCAGAAATTTGTGAAGCAAGCCCGTCACAGCAGTCACAGGGAGAATTTAAGCTGAGGAAGCGAAAATGCAGCTCTTATTACGAACCGATGAGGTGCCTTTGAGCAAGGTCTGAATCTTTTTACAGACAACATCAGCGTCAGTAAAATGTTGATATTTTCACATCTTATAGCAATTGTGCTACTAGTACCAGCACTGCTAATAAAGATACAATATTTGAATGAGAGGGAAGAAAGGAAACACTTTGCAGTTTTGTTCAGTTCATCTTTATTTCTATATATATATATATAAAGTCATGGTGATCAGCTTCTGTGATGTGGCTGTGGATTTGATTCATGATACTTAACTGTTCTTACTATTGCCTCACACTCATTCTATTCTGTCAGCGCTAATAAAAACCAGATGTGCGCTTGGGTTATTTCCAATCAGCGAGTGAGTCACCGCGACACGTCACTGTATCTGTAAACAGTTCTGCAGCGACAGCCATCAGACATCAGGTGTTTTTCTTCTACTTTTGGCCATGCCTCATCAGTGTTTGCCGCGTCCTCAAATTAAAATCGGCGTTTGGTGATCGAGCTGGATTCAGATATGAAGAATTCTTCCTCATCGTCCTCAAAATCATCTTCATCATCATCATCATCATCCTCCTCATCAGCTTTTTCATCATCTTCGTCGTGATGATCGTTTTCATCGTCATCCTCTTCTTCGTCTCCTTCGTTATCATCATCATCTTCATCATAGGGGTGGGCGATATAGCAAGAAATAATGTAAAGGCCGAGTGAGTTTAGAAGTGTTCAGAGACCATAATTGAAGATGGAGATGGACAACTTGGTTCCGAAGAAAAACAGTTCTGGATCCATCGTCTGGCAGTGGTTGGGATTTCGCAAGAAAGACATTGAACTCTGCAAAATATGCTGCCAAACCACTGCCACAAAAGGTTTGTGAGACCCACAGTAATGTTGGGCATATTAATGGACAATGGACAGTGTATACACCCCCCCCCCATTCTGATGTACTATTTTGTTTTTATTTTGTTCATTCTGATATATGTTCATGTGCAATAGCATCTATATTTATAATGAGTAATGCTCACACAGGCACTTTGGGCACCAGGGGTACTTTGGGTGTGACTCAGGAGGGTGTGCATGTCAACGTAGACAGCCTGCAGTGTGTAGCCACGTCGTGCTGATGTGTCTGTGTTTCTGTATTTACAGTGAAAGAAAGACAAGTCAAGGGATTTATTTTAACCTCATGCACGCCTGGAAGTTCATTTTTGTGTCAAAGTGCGCAACAGGTGGCAGTACCACAAATTAGTTGCACCACCTAAAACGGCACTACATCCACAACAAAACGAAGACCTCCAACACCTCCACACACACCAAATAAAACGTCAAAGGAACCAGCCCGAAGCAAATGACTCTGGCTTCTTCGTTTGCCAAATAAATCCCATACCACGCAAAAAGCCCAAATTGGAAAGAGATGACAGCTGCAGTTAACAAAAACCCATTGCCGAAGACACGGCCCCACTTAGTGTTGTGGATTCAGAAATCTCATTAAGGCGCTTGGTCGCAAATTCTTTGCAGAGAAAGGGCAACCACAGTCGTGCATTTCAGTGAGAGAAAAGGTGGCCCACCAGCTGACAAATGTCCCCCACTTCACCATGACTACGGATCTGTGGTCCAACAGGAATAATGTAATCAAAGTTGTGAGCGTGAATCAGTGGACAACACAGCAGTGTTTTGGCCATTGGCTACACCTTGCGATTAGTGAGTTCTTGTGTAGGTTTGCCTCTATGGAATTAGATTTGTGCCAAAAGAAACAAACAAAACTTCTTAAGCGTCAAACAAAAGTAGGAATTTGAGAGAACATAAAACTAATTTCAAAAATAAAACTTATAACTTGCAATCAAATAATTTGTCAAATAGTGTAAAGTATTGGTCTTTTACTCTTCTAATAATGCATTATTTTGTTTACGGTTCCCTCTGCCTGTTTGCGCTCCCTGACTTTTTGTTTGTGCTCCCTGACTTTTCGTTTGCGCTCCCTGACTTTTTGTTTGTGCTCCCTGACTTTTTGTTTGTGCTCCCTGACTTTTTGTTTGTGCTCCCTGACTTTTTGTTTGCGCTTTTGACTTTTTGTTTGCGCTCCCTGACTTTTCGTTT
>OMLP01025801.1:13783-26021 GCA_900302685.1 Spondyliosoma cantharus | reverse complement strand
GATGGAATGCTACTCGCCTGCTATGCCTCCGCAGGTGCTCCCTGCTGGCTGCCATCCATTTTGCAGCCATGATGGTGCTGTGTGCGGTGGCTGAGTGACCTGTCGCAGGCTCAGAAGTAGGCCGAACGAGCGGAGTCAAGGTTCAAGGGACAATGGTTAAGGAATCAGAGGGAATTGATGCAGCTGCCTTCCATCACTGCCCGTTGTGTACACTTCAAGCTGGATGAAAATCCTCTCCTCTAGAAGCTTACCGCCCTGCCTCAACCTGCTTATAATTCTTCACCAAGCTCATCCTCCTCTTCCTCCTCCGTATCAGGCAGAGGAAGGTCATGTCTGTATTTAGCCACAGCGCAGGAGACTGTGTCTTCCCAGATGCTGCTCTCAGGTTCTGTGTGGCTTCAGCCAACAGCGATTGAAACCCAGCTGTACTCTATGTGGGGTGAGAGTGATTATAGCATTTGGTGACCAAGAGAGGGAACAAAATGATTCTCAACATAATAGCCCAAGAATGTCATCAACTGTGCACTTAAGAAAAATGCATTACGAATCACAATGTGAGAAATCTTCTTTTGCACCGTGTCTCACAATCTCACAGCCGAACCCTGTCTTTATCTGACTCCATAAAACAGACACTGCCAGAGATTACCATCGTCCCAAAAGGTCAAGGACCAGGATCCACATTAAGAAACAGACGGTCATAACTGAGCAAAGGGAGTGGGGTCCCATTTTATAGCCGTCATCAAAGCTGTCAGAGTGCATGGCCACATAGTAAGCGTAGAAGCACTTCACAGACAATTCAGCGTAAAACAACTCTGTCATTTTAAGAAGTTGAACAGACGTTAGTGGTGAGGCCTGTCCTCATCCACCAGGCCACCACTGTGCAGTGGACAGCGTACGGCGCAGCTGCTACTTAGCGACACCACAACCTGCTCACTCGCCCTCCTGGATCCGCGTTCTTCACACATATTTCATATAATTCACTTGTATCAAATAGCAGAGGGAGAGGGATCCATCCTCTGGCACTTCCTGAGGTAATTTTGAAGGGAGTTTTTCTCCTAATTAAATCGAGGGGCACGGGACAGATCGTGTTTTATACTGTACAGATTGTACATCCCCCTGAGGTGTTCTGATTGGGCTTAAATTGACTTGACTTGACTTGACGAGGTTCTTGATCAAAAGCAATGAAAAACCATCAAGAAGCTCCTTTTTTCCTAATGCTGTAATAAAAAAGAAGCACCACAACCCGTATTTAAACCTTGACAACAGTAAAACTTATTTTCCACAGTTGTACTGTAAATCAAATTTAAAAAGGCACAATTAGCATTTTCTATGGCTAAACACCACATATTTTGTGTAAAAGCTGCATAACATTTATACAACTAGGAGAAAAGCCATCATCTCTCAAGTTAGTGGTGCTGAGGGTCACATTTTTTCAACTGTGAAGAGCCAAAAAAGCAGAGTAAAAAGAGACTGCCAATTCCATTACATCATGTCAGTGTATTAAAAAAGGCTTCAAGCAGTAATTTCACCATTTTAGCTGACCTCTGTTAGCTTCAGATGAGCTCAGAGCTGTGGAGAAACTGGCTCCAATAACATGGTAAGAAGTCGCTGCAGTCAGTGGAGCGCCATGCCAAAAGGGAGCTCCCAATGGCACAAAGGAGCCTCTATCTGAAGCTGAACTTTTTCAAAGAAGCGTTTCAGCTTGGTTTTAGCAGCAAAAACGTCAGTTAATACCAGGAGAATTTTTCCAGGGGTCACCATAGCAGCAGGTGAGATCAAAATAAATCCTGCGAGGTTGGCTGGAGAGGCCCCAAGAAGACCTGAGACACTAGTTGATATATACATGACTAGCACAGAGTCAACGCTGGTCTTAACTCTAAACCCTAAATTGTTGAAACCTGACGTCTGAGACTCAACAATCCACAACCCTGCTGTGCTTTGCATGCCATGGAAAAGTACTGTGTAGGACTAAAAATGACACCTTCCTCTATTCTTGCCGAGGTCTCAACACACTACGCCTACTGTGTTTAAAAGTCAAGTGGTTTCTATGGATTTACACTACAGAAACCAGATAAATCAGTTCTTGGCTTGTAAAACGGACCAAGAAAATTATGGAGAATTACAGCAACTTCAAACAGAGTTGTTCTGGCACTACTCGCCAAAGTCACAGCAGCTGATTATCTATTGCAAAGAGACCATAATTAGAAATCTTTGTTGGAGCACTGGTATTGAATTGGCTTACGTGTGGCATCTAAGAAAGTAAAAAGTTGTGAAACTCAACAGGGTTTGCCAGTGCACGTCAATATGTTCCACTGGGAAACATCAGCTCGTCATATGAGCCTTTTAAAATCTTTTCCTGAGCACATTTTTAGAAATCAAAGTTCTTTGATGAACCAAAACCACACAACTACCACGCTCTTTGCGATTCACAACCTTGTGCAAAGCTGTAATTTTGTTCTAAATTGAGCAATCACAATAAAAAAAATGGCTTTAACAAGATAAATACTATGAGATACAGAAAGTGGGTCAAAGTCACTCCACAATACTGGATCGATGCTGGCTGCTAGCTGCTATATAAAATCAACTCAAGTCTAAATGCTCTAATTTCTTCCCACCCTCTCAGTGAAAGCAGGGAAACACTTTTTTCAGCTTGAGAGTGAGTTCAAAAAGGGAAACTCTCTGAACCTTGTTGATAAAAACAGCTGTTCAACCCCAGATGGGTGGCATACGCCTATACAAATACCCACCCAAACATACACACACACATCCCACCAAGTCCAAAGCTGCCAAGAGACACAGGCCAGGCACAAGATGATGGCAGGCAGCTCATTTGAGCGGCGCTCACAATCGTCTCTCTGTGACTGACTGCCCCCACACCCTTTGAGCACATGAAAAGTTTCTTTGACTGAATGAGGGCTGAGAGGCTCTATGTGTACACGGGTGATTGATACGTTATTAATGTGTATGTAAGATCTCTTCCACACACATACACACACACACACACACACACACACACACACACACTGGTTAACCTAGCACCAGTAACATGGAGAGTATATAGAAGGTGACGACGTCTGCGGTTAGAAATAAAATAAAAGTCAATTTGCTGAATGAAATAGATCATCCTCAGTCTGAACTGAAGGCTGCAGGATCCATTAAAACAATTCTGTGTTTGGAATACAAGATTCAAATTGCATCATCCACACTAGACGATTACGATGAACACAAATCATCATATTGGCAAAGCTGCATTGATTCTCGTTTGACTGCATTCTCTTTGAAGCACAAGCTACTTAACAACTGCACTACACCATAATCTTCGCCATTGAGAAGACTTTCAGGTTAATTCATCACACCCTGGACGTCCTCCAAAAGAGACGGCAGAGAATAAATTCATGTCTGAGAGCTGCAGGATGTTGGAACTCCAGCAGGTACAGTGCATCCAAATGAAGGTTATTAATCAGTGTTTCAAGAGGAATATCAGTCGCACTTAATTTATGACACTGGCGGCTGCCAGGAATGAAACCCGCCACATCACAATTGTGTCAAATATAAATCATGCTAATTATATTTATGGTCATTATAAGTAACAGCTGATTGGGGAAGAGTTTCAAAATCGAAAGGAATTGAAAAATGTAATTTTCAGTCGTTTCATTGTGCAGCTTAAACTCATCTGTCATTCTTAACGTGCCCCTACTTGCTGTTCAAGTTGCTACACTTTATTTGTTTCATGCTTTTCATCTTTGAGTGAACAATTTTTCTCCTAATGACTGTGGCTTGTTGTTCTTCAGGTTGGTGTAACTGTTATGAGATAGCACTGTAAGATGATCTCTCTGTCAATATTGTAACATCCCACAAGACATACGGCATCATTTTTCACACCATCAACACAAAATGCTGCATGTCTGCTTTGAAAGCTCAAAATCTGATTTCAAAAGATTTTAACCAGGTCAAACAATTCCAACTATTCATTATTAATTTAAAACTTTACGGGTGTCTGCTGGTGAAGACAAAACAACACAATAAAGCCAGCCTTACCCTTTATCTGCTAATCACAATAATGTCATTGAGGTCCTGCTTTAGGAATGTTAAAACAAAAAAGATAATAAGAGGATTTAAAAATGATCTTATTTTAATAGGAAATGTCTGTAATATGCCCCCCAGGGCTTGAAAAACAGTTCCATGTATAACAGAGCCTTGCACTCATTAGTCCAGGCTCATCTGACAAGCACAGCTTGCATGTGTCATAATCCTATGCAGCTGCCACGACTGCCAGGAGACACCACGACAGGAGCTCGGCAGAACCGAAATAGCCAAAGTTTGAGGAAAATTTTCAGGGGGAAAAAACCTCACCGTCCTGCTGAGCTTGGATAACGATTCCTTTGGAATGGCCACAATGCCAATTTTTTCAAGGTTTCCTTGAATGTCAGGCCAGGGGGAAATAATTCTTACTTAAATCTAACACACTGCCATTTGCTGCTGTCATGCTGCAGTTTTGATAGATATGCTCTTGAAGCACAGCAGCTTTGCTACTGTAGATTTCTACAGACTGGACAGTGGCATGCTGTCCTGAAGAACATGGCCAACTGTGACTGCAGTGTAGCAGAACATAAATATTATAAAACGTGCCAAGCTGCAACATGACTACTTGCTATTGTACAACCTTCACTTAGTTCTTTTTGGAGAGTTTGTGATCAGCTCTGGTAAAAGCTTCAGTGAACAGTGGTGCTAGTATTTGTACATCGGTAAGATTAATTGTTTGTTTTGGTTTAACATAAATCCTTCATGTACAATGGCCACATACCTGCAGTCAGTGGTAGTCAAGGTAATGCCTCGTAACAGACGAGGAACTGAAAAGACTTTCCGTGCAGCTTCTCACTGAATCAGATGCCTTCAAGGCTTTTATGTTGGATCCTTTTACATTTACTGTTATTATTGCTACACACCAGGGCTGCAACCATCGCTGACCTTTGTGTTAATTAATCTGTTGATTATTTTGAGTGAGACCAGTTCAGTTCTCTGCAACACCTCTGAAGTCGCCTTATACCTGAAGTGCTTCACAACATAATGACAAATATGATAAACTACACTGATATTGAAGTGTAGCCATAGTTTCCAGTCTCTTCTCTGTATGATTTCACCGCACTCCACTATGTACGTTAGCGCCATGGAAACCAAAAAGACTGCTCTCCCAGAGGTCATTAAGCCCGAGCATCATTCAATCACAGCAGAACAGAGTCCTGGAGAGCACCACAGCACCACAGCGAATTAGACATTTTGCATTTTTGTTCTATTTTAGAAAAGGAAAGAGGAAGAAAAACTGGAAATCAGTGAGGGGAAAATGTTGGCAGATTTTTTTGTAAAACACTGTTGATATCATGTCCCTCAGGTTACTATAAAGTCTCAGAGGAGTCATCACACAGGGAAGTGTGGACAGCTTTATGGCCTCTTGACACAATTCAACTTTTTTTTAAAGTTTTTTTTCAGCTTTTTTGTTTCGACATGAAAGGACTGGCAGACACAAAGAAGACACACTGCAGCCGGATTGGAGAGGTGCTGCGTCTGACATTGCTTTAGTCACAGCAGGAACACCTTGATGTAAGCTGCTTTATGTGAACCAACCAATCATAGCACTGAATAGGCTGGCTTTCAAAGTACAGAGAAAAGTGATGGTTCAGGACAACACCTACTGTATACCCCTCTGCACCATATTAAATGAAAGGGTTTCCCCATGTCCAGGGAGCATGGTTTCCCCCAGGAAATTGATTATTGAAAGTTGTTTGTATATTTTTCTTCAAAGAAAGGCCTTTATTCTGTACTAGCACTTACAAAATGTCCTGCTGAAACTGGTAAACCAGGAACCGCTGCTAGTAAATAAGAAACTTGTTCACATTAAAATGCAGGTGACTTTAACACTGGGTTTGAATGGCAGTTTGCCTCTAAGAATTCCCAAATAGCAAAAAATTTTAATGTCATGTTTTTATTCAAACATTGTGACTTATTACCTTGATTAATTACCATCATTAACTTCTGCAGTTAATTATTACCAAGTGAATATTCAGTCTGTAGAAGTGATTGATAAATTAGTGTCATCTGCTGAGCTCAGTATGACAGATTGTTACGTGATAATTTCTTTTCGAAAACATTTGCAGCTCCTTACAGCTGCTGCTTGTGATGTGAACATCACCTAGTTTTCTGTGCTGGAACTCATTGGACACATTAGCTTCTACAGAAAATTGTAAAAAAATAAAAAAATAAAAAAAAAAGGATGATAGGTATGTCAAAACAAAAAAGAAAAGGAAATTGCAGCAGTGTGGAGAAATTCATCACACTCCACCTGTGGTGTCGCCAACAACAACAACCCCAGAGAGCAGAAACACACAGATAAAAGATGAGAATGCACATACTGGACAATACGGGTGAAATTATTTCACAATATCAATATTTTTGCAGTATCAGTATGAATGAAAATCAAAGCCACCCTAAAAACTGATTTTGAGTTCTCTAAAAAGTTGATTGTTTTGCTGGTGGTATACAAGATAAAAAATAAATACTGCAGCAGAACCAGAGCCTCTAAATCCAAACAAAGAAAACACACACGACCAACGGAAATATTGACACCGACACTGTATGTGGGGGGAAAATTCCAAAGCGCCCTAAGAAAGTATTTCAAGGCCACTCGATGTGTAGCAGAATGAAAGGAGCAGGAGAGGCTGATACAGCGGCTGTAGTGGAGAGACAGAAAAAGGCAGACTTAAGTAATGATCTTCTGCACCACAACTCTAGCAGCAGCTCTGATAAAGCCAATTTCATCCTAGCAGGGGGGCAGCAGAAGCCGTGGACTTGCCCCTGATCCGTTCTGGGTTTTAGACTCCCCTCCACTTAAAACAGCCCCACTTTCACTGCCACGAGACAGCCGGCCCAGTCTGCACCTCAAACACACAGGGGGCTCACAATGCTATCTAGAGAAAGTTTAAACAGCATTCTGAGTAGTGATCAATAAACATAAGGAAAAATGCTGGATTAGAATTCATAGAGCGTGGAGAGAGAATTCATGTAGCTTCAATCTGGTGTACAAGCATTAAACATCCAGACTAACAGCTGATGTGTGAAACTTTGATATTGTGAGAAATGGGATAGAACCAGTTGAGCTTTCAAGGCTGGTTTTATTACCACGGTGCAAACGATGGAGACCCTGCAGTGGTTTATCTACACTACACTGTCTAATGAAGCTGCAGCTCAGACTCCACTGCATATGAGACTATATATCGTGATATGGCAAGTGTTGTCCTGTCCTGGTTTTAAAGGCTGCTGTACAGCAAAGTGGTGTAATTGTTGTAATACTTGTCTTTATCCATATCTTTCATTATATCCACATTACTGTGGGTTATTTATCAAAAATCTCATTCTGTTAATATCTATGACAGAGAGGATTTAAAGATATTGACATATATATTGTTTATCGGGATATAACCTAAAATATTGGAATAGTATTTTAAGATTTTATCACCCAGCTCAATATTGTCGTCACTGTCTGAACAACTGATGAGCAAATTAAAATTGAGAACTGTGTTAGATGAAATAAAAGGCAATAGTCTTACTGCTGTTACAATAGTCAGCTAAAAGCTGAAAGTGGGTGATTACACTGATCCCAACCACCCAAAAGATGCAACAGCAGATGTCAAGGCATCTATTCAGAGGTTATTGATCAACCTCCCCCCTGCCAATAAGGTGTGATTAACTGCTGTGACAGTTAGGGCAAATCATTTCGATAATAGCTGTCATTTAACCCCTACAAACCCTGGACAAGCAGATGTAGCTGTTGTGAAACCAAACTGAAACAAGGCACAATCAACTTGTTATTTTCAACTGTGATCTCAAAGTGTCCACGCCACCTTTTACATGAGAGCACAGAGCAGAAACAAGCTGGGCCTCCACATCAGTGACCATTGCAGATCAGTAGCATTTCCTAAAAGGGTGGTTTGCATTAGTGAAGCAGATGAATCCAACACTTGGCCAAGTGTGCAATTATTCGTCCCTCAGTGGATGGAGGTCATTAGGACTTTATGAGCGATTGAAGCCCATAAATAAATGATCAGTAAACAGCCTACTCTATAGAGCAGAGACAGCAGGTGACGCTGCGTGACGCCCCCTCTCATCTCATCACAAGATGATGTGATATGTGGAAAAGATTCTGCTGTTTTTAGCAGAAGATGAAGTTGTAAAATTCACATGTGTAATTGGCTGGAACAGAAGCCTTTTACTGCATGTTGCATACAGATTACACTGTGAAATGAGGGCGGTGATGGAATTGTTCTTGAAATTCAGGATGAATAAAATCCAACTTTAAGCTTTTCCTACTTCACTTCACTACAAACTGGGGTGTGGGACCACCAGGGCTTTCCAAACACAATCACACAAAGGTGGCAAATTATATTCTTAGCAGCAGAGTCCACGGAGAAGACCAAAGAAAACGACGGTTGTTTATAAAGTCTGGGCGAAGCTGCATCTGAGGTGGTCTGTGGGGACAGAACCCTGGTGAGTGGTCTGAGAGGAGGGAGGGCTGCCAAATGTTTACACATTTCAGCAAGTTATTTGCATTGTCCGCTGGGAGACAATCAGCACACAGCTCCCTCCCGGCAGGATTACAGAGATAAGATAGAGTCTAAATGGCTTTTACACTCCTCTAACAGGGATTTGTTTACAAAGGGCAAACTTTTTCAGGCATTCTTTAAAGTTCTAGCAACAGAGGAGGAAGTGGTTAAAAAAGGCAGCACTTCTAACTCTTACAGGTCGTATCTTTTATATCTGCGCCCGCACACCAAACGACACAGGCTGAAACTCTTTAGGTTTGGGCTGCAACTCTGCCAACTTTGATAAAGATAAGTTCTGGCCACAGTCAGGACCTCAAAGAAATGTGTTTTGAATAAACAGATATTTTCAGAGAAGGGGACCCCACAATTAGTAATTTGAAACTCTCTCTGCGTGTGGGTCCCAGTCCAATTCTCTGGAATCAATCAAAGCTCCCAAAGGAACTCCCTGGTCCCCTTAATCTCCTGGTTTTATTACTTTCCAGACAGTCGGCCTGTTTCACCCTACCCCCATCTCTTTCTTTTGTACTGATCTCCAGCAAAGCCAAGGAGGGGCTTTTTTTTCCTCCCTCTCTCCCTCTCTATCTCCTCTTCCACCACTGCAGAGCTCTTTTCATGCAGGAGAGGGTCTTTCATCAGGCTCCACACGCAAGAGAGCCAAGCAGCTCGCTCAGGCCTGTCACTCCGAGCACATTCATTCCTTTTAGAATAAACAACAAAATTTCAAAAAGGTGCACAGGCTGACTATTCTGACACACACACACACTCACACACACACACACACACACACACTCACACAACTATTTTGCATATCACGAGAATGAAAAGAAAGTGGGCCATGTTGCACAAGACTCGGTTACATTCACAATTTTCCAGAGCACATGCTGCTGTGTGATAGTGTCTAACGGTTTAAGTGATAAAAGATATGGCTCCGTCACGATAGGGTTTGTGATAAGGGCTGGAGCTGTGCACTCCAGTGACTCCCTCACTGCTTCCAAATCATCCCAGGCACTCATGGCTTGGAGTGCTTATAGCAGAGTGTGGTGGGTTCTGCTGAAACATACAGACACCAATCAATACCCCTAATATCAAGACATACCAGTGACATGTCTCAGTGCTGAGCACCACCAGTTGGAGTGAGCAGTGCACACTGCAGTGCAGTGCCCTCACTTCAAAACAATTAACAGGAGCAAATGAACTGGTTCTGTTGATCCATCAGCTAAACGTGTATTGACGCCAAGCTAATGAGATGTCTGCTGGACTGATGACGGCAGCTTATTACCTGACACTGAACACTAATGACTCTTTGCATTGTGGATTTTTTTTTTTTTCTTTCATTTCCATGATCACGGGACCAGCCGAGCACAGATAGATGAATGATCTCAGTTGATCACACACACACACATGTGGTATTAGTCCAGAGACAGAACCACACCGCATGTCGGTGGATCTCTACAGACACACACACAGGAACCAGGGAGCAGTTCTGCCTCTACAGCCTGTGTGTGCAGACAAAAGGACGGGCTGGAAGCGTGTTGCTTCACAGCCTCCAACAGGGCTGTAAAGATCTGGTCCGGGTCTAAATGCCTGTGAGGAGAAAGTCTCCTGGTTTTAAAGTTGTGTAAATGGTGGAAGAGTATCTGAAGAGTATCTGAGCCACACAGGGCTGAATTAGCCTCCTAGCTCCCTGTGAGATCAGAGCCAGCATTCCATTTGTTTCTGTTCCTCCCAACTCGACCCGATGGAGGTAAGTTAGTTAAATGGAGGCGTGAAGCCGCAGACACACATGAGACCAGCGGAGTGTCGGTGAGGTTCTTACCTTTGTCCACATGCTTTGCCGCGGTGGTCTCCGTGTAGAGAGAGGTGAGACAGAGGAGAGAGAGGAGCGACAGAGCTCCCCGCTCGGCCATCACTTTTCACGAATAAATCTTTGCAGGCTTCAGGAACCCCGGAGAAGCTTTAAAAAAAAAAAAAAAGAAATCCTTACAATCCCAGGCCGCCTCCTGGAAATGCACAAGGGGGAGAAAAGTTCAGAGTCCTAAAATGTGCAGAAACATCCGGAGCCAGGTACTTTTAAAACTGGCCGGATGAAACATGTAGCTGGAAAGAGAGCCGCAGGTTACACAGACTGTTTTCTCAACTTGGTCGAGGCAGAGGTCGGAGGAAAAACACTGAAATCAATCCATTGCCACGGAGGCGCAGCGCGGGGACGACGAGATTTGCGGGCGACCGAGCACCAAAGCGCCGACTGAACTACTCCGATGTGCGCCAAGCGCGTTAAAGAGCAGAAAGAGCTCAGTTGGAGAAAAGATGAGATCCGAGCAGAAGGAGAAATCTCCGCCGCGGCCACCTCACTGCTCACGGACGGGACGTAAGAGAGCAGCGTGTTGAAGGGCTGGATCTCCACCGGCTCCCCGGAAAACAGGGTGTGGAGTCACGCGGAAGTTTGGATCCTGTGTGCTCAGGCAAAAACCAAACTGCGGTGTGGGATTTCAGTCCGGCTCGTCTTCTAGACAACTCACGTCTGTTTGAGTGCGAAAATAACGCGCAGTATTCAACACATATAACAACGTTAATACAAACTTTAAGTCCCAAACACACCTAATATATTCCCATAAGCTTTCTGACTTAATTAAAGTCCAATCACACAATATATATTCGATCTTCACATTGAGATAAATACTGTTTGGGACGGTTTGTTGCTAACGTTACTCGGGCTAACATCTAGCTTTAGCTTCAACCTGCGCTCTCACCTGGCTTTTATTAGCTCACTGTTTTGTTTTTTGACTCACGTAAATAAAGCTTAGTGGCCTAAAATATAGATAACGATAGTTTATATTAACCTGTGGCTTACTAGTAGACATAACTTCTCACATTTGAAACGTTAGAACTGGTGATTAGCTAACGTCTTCTAAGCTAGCTCAACGCTCCAAGCTAACGCTAACGCTAAAGCAGGATATCTTTGTGAAACATATTTAGCTGGAAGCTTGGCGAAACTTACCCCTCTTTCAAAAAACATTCCTAGTTTCTATACATACTTTTCTCCCCAACTGAATAGACAGATTATCTGATGTTTAACATCAACTGACATTTTTGGATTAATCCTTCTAGATTCTTATTTCTTGACCCAAACAAAGATGGCTGCCGGAAGTGACCCATCTCCTGATGCACTGAAAGACTAAAACATGGGCTTTAATATAAGACACCTCTGATGTTAATAAACTAATAAATAGAATAACTTTTAAACACTTCTCATATCAGATAAGCAGGTAAACGGTTATCTGGACAGTCCCCATTTTTAGTGGCTCTCTCAGGATGTCTCCATTTTTAACTGTGCATTAAAAACAGACAGCAATGTTAAATTATGGGCTGTTTTACAAGGCCAGCAGATGGAACAAGAGCATACAGAGGAGACTGATCCAGATCAGATACAGAGATGTCTCTGTCCATCACAGTTTCTGTCTTGTACATTATATTAAACTTTGATTTTTACCATTTTCTCATATGAATCTTCCATGGTTCAATATCAGTGGGCCTGTATCATTGTTTTTCATCTTACCTCACCTTGCTCTCATCTGTCGTATTTCTAAATCAGTGATGTTTGTGTGGTGTGGGCTCAAAATATTCTCTCAATAAAAAGATGAATT
>OMLP01025797.1:0-13023 GCA_900302685.1 Spondyliosoma cantharus | reverse complement strand
ACACTCACACACAGAGACGCGTGTGCACGCGCGCCCACACACACGCACACGCACGCACGCGACACACACACACACACACACACACACACACACACACACACACACACACACACATTTTAGTGGCTGAGGGAGAGGCCAACACATGTAATTCCATTAGCCAAATATTCTCCACAATCAATCTGCACAAACAAGGTTGCTAGGTTTTTCATTTTTTGCCCAGGTGGGCTTGAAAGTTTCTTCTTTTCTTTCTTTTGTATGTGTGTGCGTGGAGAGAAAAAGTACTTATGAAACGTAGTATGAAACCTCTTGGCAGTGCTGCAGTTTAGGAAGGGAGCGAAGATAGTGTAAGAAAATGCAGCATGACTTGTTCCCATGAAACTGCTGAACTAACAGTACTCCATACCGGCAGGATGCACTTCAGGCAAATGGGATGAAAAATGGGTGTCACATGCTTTTAGCAGATATGTGTTAATGTGCCCAATTTCCAGGCTCATTACGGCATTAATTTACAAATCTCTGGCCTGGGTAGTTATTATTCACGTTGAAGGCAAAAATAATCACCAGTAATTAGTTGTGTTTGAGTATCACAGAGACCAGGAGCCTGTTTGTGTTGTCTGAACCACTAACTACACCTTCATCATAGTGAAATAGCCAGTCTTTACCACAAAATGTCAGCTGCGTGTTTAGCGTACTCTCTCCTGGTGCTGTCTCGTATGCGGTGCGACTGTCTGTGCTGCCAGAGCTTGAACAAATGAGGCCGTGTTTTATTATTCAAATTAAGAAGCGATCCATGAAGAGCGACGGTGGGGTGAAGGTCATCACGTGTCAGCCTTTGGATGACATTCAGTGCAGCGGTAGGTGTAGAAGAAGACCTCTCCTGCAGCAGTAGCACCACAGCATGCATTTTAAGGTTTCTATTCCATGTTGGTAGTTTGGACAGATTTTTAATTTGGAAAATCTTAAAACCTGTGCCAATGAATATTGTTTATAATGTTGTTTATATAATGTATCACATTAAATAATTTGTGTCAAAAGCACGCTGACTTTCAGTAGGGAGCTGGAACGACCTAACCTCAAAGCAGTCAGCCGTGTTAAAGTCTGACATCCGGATAAAAGTCACAGTTCTCACGTCCGTTAGAGGGCTTCGCCACCTGAAGGTAAGCACACGTCATATTTTGGGATTAACTGACATGCCATGCTGTCATTTGGAGGACAAGCTCTGATGAATCTAATTCAACCAACCAAACCCGATGTTTTTTTTCTTTTCTACATTTTTTCCAGGGCATGACTGGGCTTTTTTTTTTTAACGAGATTTTGGTTATTTCCAGCTGTCATTTTGTCCAGCGTATTTGAGGCCAAAGCAACCCTGAGTAGTTTTTCTCCCCAGACATAAGCAGACAATTAACTTGAAAATTTAAACATAAAGTTGAAGCAAAAGCATTAACATAATCTTGGTTTGCAGAAACGTACAAATCCAAAATGTGTTCTGTTGAATGGGTTGCTTCAGGTGATGGTGAAGACCCAAACAGAGATAAAAAAAAAAAAAACAACAAAAAAAATGAAGTGGAAATTAGCAAGAAACACCAGCTTATGAATGTTGTTTTTTGTCTAAATGAGCAACATTGTCATAAAAACTTCACTATCTGAAATTTAGCTGTAACAACAAGCTGTGCAGTTGCTGGTACCAACATTAGAGCTGACGTGTAGAAGCGGATGAAATGGTAAAACTGTGAAGCACAAACCTTACTTAACAGTAGCCTTTAGGTCTATTAACATGTTAGCACTGCAGTTGTTTGCTAGCACATCAGCTGCAGCAACCTTAAAAAGTGATCATACATCACTTGTTTAGCGTTCAGCTTTTTCTGCTGCATGCCTCCGAGTGGCAAACTCTGCCACAAAACCAATGAATGCTGGTTTAATGCTGTCAAGTGTCTGTGAGCAATTTGGGAAAGAACAACAATTTGGTTAATGCCCTACACCTCCGTCTAATTCTACATGCAAGACTCCAGTTTTGGTGGACTTATAGGAAACATATGCTGCTTTACAGATTACATGCAAGACACGCACATCCAAACTAAACCCTAACTATAACCTTCTCCACAGGGTGCGACCTACGCTTTTGTGTGGTGGGCTCTGCTCTTTGGACTGAACAGCGTTTCCATTATATAAGACCCTTATGGGATTGTAACGGTGGTTTCAGGTATTGGTCAAACTCTCAGGAAAACAAACCTGAGAATGTTATATTTTGAAGCAAAACATGTAAAAAAAAAATATAGGTTTATGGTCTAAATGTTTTTTTCTTTGGCAAGTGACCAGCGGGATAATACTCTTTGAAATGAATGGACTTCCTCGTCTGGCATTATTCCTTACCCGTTTCCTGCGTATTTCCAGTTTTATGTGACTGATGAGTGGAACATGGAATGGTTGCTCTGAATGTCTCCAGTGTTTATGTTAATTCACACCTATGCGTTACGATTTCCAACTAACCAGGAGACGTTTTTCCTTAAATACATGTGTAAATACAAGTCTCTCTCCATTCTAATTTCATCAGGTCTTTTGGTTGGAAATCATTGTGTGTCGCAAATGTCAGCAGACTCGGTCTCCAACCTTCATCTTCAAAGACAGGGCCTACTTTAACTCAAGTTAAATTCCCCCGCGCACATCCTCACCTTCATGGCATCCTTTAGATCAAGAGGATTGCAAACCTCCTGGTACCGCTGTCTGGTGTTGGACCAATCAGAGCATCCATAATAGGCCCACTCAAGAGGGATGTGTGTAAGCATGTGTGCATGCGATGTGAGCCTCCGTCTGTCTACTCATTGGCTACTGTGTATAGTATGCATGGATGAACCCTTGCATATGTTTTTATGTGTGCAGGTAAGTCTGTCCTTATGGCTGGCTGTCTGTCTGTGTGTGTGTGTGTGTGTGTGTGTGTGTGTGTGTGTGTGCGTGGGGAGGCAACATTTGCAGCATGCTTGTGTATTAAGTATGTACATGTGCAAACATCTAGTCAGTACCATTTCTCGTATACACACACGCATGCCCGTGTGCAGCAGGCTGTGTGTGTTTGTTTATGTGCGTGTGCGGTTGCTGCAGGCAGGTTGAAGATTGTCTCCCCCCTGAGGGCCTCCCTCTCCCTGCAGCATGTGGAAACCATGGCGCGTTGCCAGGATACAAGCCCCTCGTCTGTACTGACAAGAAGACATGAAGAGCAAAGATTAATTATTTACAAGCAGACCCCTGTACACCGCGTCTGGCTTGGCACTTCTCCTGCATTAAATGTCACTATCTATGAAGCCATCCGTTTTATTGCTTATTCTATTTAAGCACCGTGCAAAATCTGTTGCATCGCCACGCACATTTTCTGTTATGGAATTCTTCCATCGAGGGCCTTTTTTATGGTTTTTTTTTGGCTTTATAAGGAGGCTTTTTTAACCAGCTATGACATCGCATTTTTAAGACATCGCTTTACAAAACCCCGTTCGGAAAAGCAGTTGTTAAACAGGCCAGAATGCTCCCTAATGGTCCCTAAGCTCTCACAGCTATTTTCAGTGTTTGCGAGCTGGGATCACCAGTGTCCTCTGGGCAGCCTTCTCCCCTGCTTCATCTAATATTTATGGGGTCTGTACGCCACTGACTGACGAGAAGATCCGCTTTCGGAGCGTGAGCAGATATTTGCAAAAACACATGAGAATGATTCATTTGCCATCGCATTTGTCTTCCGAGTCGCCTCAGCCCGTCTCGCTTAAATGACGGGGGAAATCCAGAGATGCCGCGAGGGTTGACCGAGCAACTTGTGAATTAATCGCTCTGGTGGGTTATTGTTGTGGATAAATCAGATGAACCGCACGTAAACACGCAGACTGTATCATAAGCACCAATAATATCAGATGCACATATATTACAGTGGTATTTATTGTGACAGACGCTCAGACATGGGTTGTGACAAAGCTGTAAGTAAAGGCATCTGTGCCGCTTCAACCCGGACTGGTCCTTTGTTCTCATTTCCTACCACCTCTTTGTTGTGCTGCTGACTGTCTGTCTGCTCGTCTGTCTGTCTGTCTGTCTGTCTGTCTCTCTGTAGCCGACCAGGGTTTATTTGCATTCTTCCAACACATCCATATTCATGATGGAAGCGGGTCACTCCACGTGGAGACGCGTGTGTGCACGTCTGTGTGTGTAGGTGTGTGTGCGCGCAGGATTTAATTGGGCTGTGGTCAGAGGGGATCCTCCACACTGAGTCCCAGGTGGAGAAGGAGCAGGGATCCCACTGTTTTGAGCATTATGCATTTTCCATTGTTTCTCTCCTCCCTCCTCCCGTACACATCAGTGCTCCTGCGGCGACGGCACAAGATGCCTTTTCATCAGGCTAAATTCGGTCTGATCCAGCGCTAATTCTGCTCATATCTGTCGAATTGATTTCAAGGACCACAGGCTGGGAGGCTGTGTCTTGCTGTGTTTTTCTATTAGGAAAAAAACAATGGACAACAGGATTTCAGTGTAAATAAGACACTGTGGACTTTGGATGTCGCTTTTAAGATTCTTCTTTTAAGAAGGCAGTTGTAGAAAAAAAAATGTGTCTTTGTTGAGAAAAAATATTATATGTTATATTTCTAAATCTACTGCAGAAAAGAACCACTCATTTTTAATGTTACCTTTTAAATGGCATTGATGGCTGATGGAAAGAGGTCATACCACAAAAGCAGAAAGCCACCTTCCCCTACAGAAAACATTTGGCGCTGTGCAAGGTCTTTTATTATCATCAGAAATGTAATTGCACCGTTGTTGTTGAAGGACAGAGGACAGGGAGAAAAAGGATCAGGCTCAGAGATATAAAGTACGTGCTGAGCATTAATGCCAAGCCCACTTCTCTCCTTTATATTTCCACGCCAGTCTCCGTGACTTCCTTACATGATGGAGCTATTGTATCCCCTTAACCCCCTGTATGTCACATGTCAGGAAACACAATTGCCGCTGCAGCCTCCTTCACCCTAAAGTGGAAATGAGCATTAACACCAGGCTGGGATTGTATAGCAGAACAAGACTTATTACGGAGGTCAGTGGCTCGGGATAACACTGTGTGCATTCTCAGTGGTCTGTGGAATGGGTCCGAGGGCATGCCTTTGTTTTTAAATGCATTTCAATATTGAAATTGAGTATTTTAACTACATAATAAAAGTGATCTTATGGCTGTGCAGTGCCATTGGTGCTAGGGACTGCATGACAATGATTAAGAAAGATGAGGGGGGTCACAAAGGGAGTAGGTTATAAACTATATTTTTTTCTTTTTACTGAAGAAGACATCTTGTCAGTAAAATGATTGTATTAATAGTAAAGAGGACCTTATTTCAGATTCACAATAACAGAGAATGCTTAGTGAGCTAGATACATTCAATTTACTACGACACAAATTATTGCTCACAACCAGAACATGTGCTGAGGGGGAGCCGTTCTTTCACAAACTAATTTGAAGTTCCTTTCAATTCTTTGGATAGCCAGTTGTAAGGAAGACATCGATAGTTATTTGACCGCACCACAGTTGAAGTAGGTAGATGTACAGTATATCAAGAAAGCGTGCAGGATTGAGAAGCCTGCAGGATCAGGACACGATACTTTCAGTTTACAGTGTCACCTTGTGAGCAGACAAGGATCCATTATTATTTTAACACAATTTCTCAATCTCTTTTGAAACAACAGTGTGGGTGTCATTGTCCCAACCGCTCTTTGTCAACAAATGAGATTAAATCAATTTTGATGCCTTTAATGCATTTTTTCTTTTTTTTTTTTTGCCTGCCGTAATTATCTACTCTGACTTCACACAATCCACTATTTACATTGTCTAAAATCGCATATGTTGAAGACCATTCAAAAACCTTTTTATTTTTTAACCTGAGCCTGATGTTTACAGCACTTGAACAGAAACCAGACTGTTGCTGACATCAGTGGACATGACCAAATGAAATTAAATATCAGGTAATAATGGCAGGATAAAAGATTTTATTTTTTTTTTTTAATCAAAAATAACAATAAAAACACTCATAATAAGTCGTTTGTGGAGATTTATTTTAATTTTAATTTTCAGGCTAATCATGAACCAAGATAATTGTGACAATCCTCACATAAATGACTTTACAAAGCCGTCTAGCACGCTGATGCACAATCCTATATTGGTTTCCTGATTTTTTTTTTAATTGCCTCAGCCTGTCACCATGGCTGAAGGCATGACCTGCAAATAGTATTCCCCATAAAAACAACTGAAATGTGTGTAAACAGCCTGCTACAGATCCCTGATGAATGACAGGGTGATGTGGTTACCACCAATTATCCTTCATTTATGATTACTTGGGATTCTTTGATTGCTTTTCACAAAGAAATGATGTGTTTTTTTATTTTATCATCACACTGTTAAAACGTTAAAAAAAAACAAAGTCAAACAAGATAGGTCAAGTTATTTTCGGTGTGATTTTAAGAGGTTTAACAGTATTTTGATCAAGATTATCAGGATGATATCGTGGATAGCAATTATGTTGGACAGGGCAATCGTGAGACGAAATTTTTGATATTATCCCATGCCTAGTACAGGTTGTTTTTGGCTCATCTGGCACACTGCAGTGCATGGAACATCCTCTACACGTTACAGGTGTTACATGCGGTCTTATTAATGACCTCATTTTGTATCTCATATGATTTATTTGATTTGGGGATATTTGTTCATTGAAGAAAACTTTGTCCGGGCTTGGCTCCTGGATAAACACCAACAGTCTGTCCCCAGGTAAGTTTAACACTGACTGTAGTTTCAATAAGAATTTGGTCGTATATCACCTTATATGCCATCACTTCCTTACTGAATGCTGACGCTTTCATGAAAAGATTATCGGGAGTATGATATAGAATTGAGTTCACATGATGACTCCTGATTTGTAAATAAGGATCAAAATGTGTTTGAGGAATATGAAACTCATTCTGTCATTGCAGGAACGATTTGAATGCATCATGCAGATATACTGTATATGCTATATTCAAAGTCAGGATTATTAGCAGTAGGTGGTAAGAATTCATTTTGGCTAATTTCCTACCAGTGTGTGGGCACTGAGTCACTGTCTGCACTTTTATGGCAGAGGCAGATATCAGGTCTGTGGCACAACAAAGTATAACAATGGGCTACAGTATATACTGTACATGAATTATATTAAACTAATTTGTTGGCACGTAGTAATAATGTCTTAGCCAGACAATATCAGCATCTTCTCCTCGACCGTTATCACTGAGGCAGTGTATCTAAGTGCTGTGGGTGTAAGTGCCTCGTATAGAACTTGGAGAAACGACGGCCTGGACTGCTAATCGTTGTCAAAATACTGAGGCAATCCTTCGTTCTGACCGATGTCTGTCGTAGAACGTAGTGTTGGGCTGGTTAACATGTCAGGAGAATGAAAGGTATATTCTTAATGTATTTGCAATTTTCAGTGGTGGAAAAAGTACTGAGAATCTGTACTAAATCTGTTAAATTACTGAACTATACCTCAACTACTTAATAAAAGTAAAACTACTGGTATTGAAATTATAATGAAAGTAATTCAAAATATTAAGAAGAATTACAAAGTGTTCTTCTTAAACACTGCTAGCATTTGTTACTGTTTAACCATTGATGTTTAATGCAGTATCAAACGAAAACAAAACTGAGTGAAAAACGTGTACTGAAATACAATTCATTTCTTTGCACGTGTCAATAACTAACTGTCACGTAGCAGTGTGTGAACCGACCACCGTTATGGTTATAATTTGACTACGCATATCCCTTTAAGAGTGTCACATAAGTAATCATATGATTAGACAAACTGTACCAGTTCATCACTGTTGTGCTATTTTAGGATCTTAGTGAGGAGACTGTTGCAGTTTTTCATGCGGTGTGTCCATTGTAATTCTTTATTAAAGGTGGGGACAGCCTTGCTTTCTTGAAAAGTTTCACTGCCCTCCCCTCCCCAATCATTTTCATACAGTCCCTTATTATGAACTTTCCCCATTACATATCCTTGTCTGAATGTTTCCAACCTCAAACTTTCTCTGTGTAAACAATGAAACCAGAAGAAAAAAAAGAGGAGAAACGCTAAAATCTGCCTTGCCAAACACCCAGGCTGTGCATATTATGACACAGACTCTAGGTAATTTCACATGAAACGCTCACAGTCGGTCTTAAAACAATTAGCGACTTTGTTTGATGGGAGAGAGAAAAGAGTCTATGAGAACTGATTATTGCGATGGGATTTTATATTGCTTTTTAAAAACCAATTAACTCCTGAGAGCTTAGTGGCTTTTCAACAAACGGCACATCGTTAAAGTATTGTTGAGAAACATTGTTGGGCGGGATAATTGGCATCCATTCAGAGCGGCCCTGGCAGACTCTTAGAAAAGAGTCTCGCTGAACAATCAGACACTCAGAGACAGAAGCCTGAGTTGGCATTTCTCTGGCCTTTACCCCTCATTGCAGATTCTCCCTTACACCCATTTCTCAATCCTTATCTCTGCTCCAGCACTGCAAATGCTCACATTTAACAGGAAATTGAAAGAATACCTCCCGTGTAGTCATTTGACAAACAGTGTAAGGAACATTAGGTGCAAGTTTTGTCCGTTGAATTTAAAAGAGCAATTTGAATCAGCTTGCTGTTTCACACATTTCCGAACAAGTTAATGTAATCTTAGGGTCCAAAAAGATTACTGCAAGTGTCAGCGTTCCTCCTCTTTTGATGAAAAGCCCTGATACAATCTACTGTCCTGAACACATCAGCAGGGATCTATTGAGAGACAGTTTATTCTAAAACAGAATGAATCAGATTTTGTGAGTCAGCGGACGTGGTGCAGTCATTTATGAAACAAAAGTCAACATGTTCTTTTGCTTTTTAAATGATTTCATGCTGATGGAAAAGGGTGGTTTTATTTATTTCGTCAGCTTATTTGACAGTGACAGCGCTTGTTAGACAGCGAGATCAGGAGCCAGTGGTTGATCTGGATATATGTTCAAAAGAAAACAACAAATCTAATTTATACACACCAAAATGAATGAACACAGCACGATGCACACAGTACATATTCACAGTTGGACTAAAAAAAATAGCGCTTAATCAACAGCAATCAATCAATAATCCACAGTTTGACAGGAAGTATCGAGGGCTCTGATATGCGCTCGTGGTGACTTCTGCTCTTTTCAGACTTTTCTCACAGAAAATGCCGACTGCGTGCAGGTGCTTCTTCAAGTGTAAGTAAGACAACCTCGTCTGGTATCGCTCAGAATCCGACTGCTTGTTCGGTGTGTGATAATCAGAATCAGAGTCAGAATTCCTTTATTTGTCCCGCAAACGAGGAAATGCGTGCGCCACAGCAGCCGAAGGACAGTTCAATGTAACAATAAACAACAAGAATAGTTAACATACAATAAAAAGGCAAGAAATAGAAATAGACTCGTATCTGCATGATATGTACAAATATTAACAGTGCAGTTATAAACAGTGTGGGCAGTGTGTGTTTATTAATAAATAATGAATATGAGTATGAAAATTGCACAGCGCACATGTGAGGTCTACTGGGAGCAGTGCTGGTTGAGGAGTCTGACAGACGCAGTTACATTTTTCAAGTCTCTTCCTAAATAATGATAATAATTATAATAATATTAATAAATGTTTGAAGGAAACATCATATTTTTTCATGAAAGAAACATCGCTCTATGACCAGCAGAGCTGTTCTCAAATAAAAAACTTAAAATTGTGAAGCAAAACAGGCTAGATAATGTGATATTAAAGTAGATCCATTAAGCTCACATACAAAAGCACCGCTGTTGCACCTCTGTATCTCTAGCTTCGACTACATTTGATTCGATATACTGTGTTTGTCATTAATGATACTGCATAAAGTGCATTCAACAGCATGCACTAGTTGTTAAACACTAGTGCACCAAAGAGCAGCTTTGTTATTACGCCTTGCTCAAAGGCACCGTCGCATTGGTTGGTTGACTAAGAATAGAGGACGTCTGTCATCATCTCATCCGTTCAGTTACTTCTGTGAGGATCTGCATAATAAGCTGCATAATCAAACAAATGCAGAGTACAAAAGTTTAACATTAACTGTTATAACCGTGTCATTTACTCTGTGTTGCACACTGTGTAGTAATGAGCAGAGACGATATCTGGGGAACTGTGAGAACAAACTGACTTAATTGACAGTTTCATGGAACTGCAAGTTGACCGGCTGGATGGAGATTAGCCCTCATATACCTCTGTTGGTATAGAGGTACTGGTACCTCTCCCCCTCTAATCAAACATGTCGAGCTACTGTCTGTATGTCTGTGGAAAGTATCCAACTGATCATGCTCAGTGACAGACTCTTTCAAGCACACAATGATATTTTTTGTCATAATTGTATTCATTTTTCCTCTAATTATAATCATATGTCCAAAACCACCAACACCAATCGTCAAAATAACTGTTGGCAATTGCCTTCCTACAAACAAGATATGCTGAAACATCTCGTTTCTTTCTTTATCTTTACGTCGTGACAACACTGTGTTTTTGTTAAGGTTAGGTTTGGGCACAAGTCCACTGGTTAGGGTTAGTAAAATATCTTAAAATACCTGTTTTTGTCACCACAAACACAGCTGGATATTGTTATGATGTCACATTAACAATATCCAGTGGTTTAACGCTTTCAAATGTCGGAGCCACATGAGGAACCATGGTCTCGGGATAACGTGTCCCATGGTGTGACGCTTACAAATGTTGAAACAAAATCTCTTGCAAAGACATCCACAAGAATCCACTTGTATGAGCTCATACTGTTCATATGCTGTCATGATGGATCACATTCCGTGGTGGATATTTTCTGCTTGCTGTTTCTTTCGGAGGCGCACCGAGAGGCTGGGAGGCACGTTAGATCGCCGTTTTGCAACCCAGCCACGCCGCCACCAGCGCCACTGTGAGTTTACCGCACCTCCACCTTCACACCCCCGGGGCAGGGACTCTCTACACCTTTACTTGCAAACCCCTTGTGAAGTCAATAAATTACCATTATATGCTCCTTCCTGCCTCATTGTCTGCTTTTGGGTCTACACTCCACCAACCGAGCCTAACTTATGCTCCTACACACAGAGCGTCTGTAGAAATACACCCAGACTAAACCTGTGTACATGCAAAAACCTCTGCATCTAAATCCACAGTATCTATCTGCACATACTGTATATACTAAGCCATAACACAGTATGCAGGGATATATTTTTCAGTGCATCTATTCAGTATATTTATGTTTCAATGCACACATGAGCTTTTTCTTCTTTCTTGCATTAAATCCTCAGTGTGTTCTAACATTTCCCCCATCTCATTACTTTCTTTCTTAATGTCTCTACACTGAACAGCTCAGACCTGTTCTGTTGTGGTATATTTGTATTATTTTTCTTCAACAAATTTAAATATGCTAATACATTTAACACTGAGTGCTTTGGTCTGCTTTGAGTTTTATACTCCCTCATTTCAAAGATGTTGCTACTGTAAAGTGCAAGCTGACAGAGAACCTACTGAACAATAGGCTGGAGATTGGAGTTAAATTCATAGACAAATTGACTGTATTTAAGGTAGAATGATGCGGTTTAATCATGTTATAATAGTCCTCCATGCTCAAAACAGTTTTTTTATTACAATATTATATGCATTCCATTCGAAATCACATTTGGATATGTGGTAATTTTGGATGGAAGAGGCGTGTATTGTCTCATGAATCAAAGACAACTTTCTCCGTCTCAAGTGTTTCAGAGTAAAGAAAACAATATTCCGCTGTGCTACAGGTACTGTATAATGAACCCAAATGGTTTTCTAAGTGGCTGAACCTTCTGAGAGAAAAGAGATGAATAAAAGATGAAGATACAAAAACATGGACAAGAAAAACAACGCAAACTTTGAACACACCAAAAGTTTGAATTAAAAAGTCCTGCATTAAAAAGACATGAAAAATTCTGTTGTTTACTTGAAGAAATGGGCTTCTCTTTTATCACGGCTTTGATCAGAGTGACACAAACAGATCCAGGGAGAGAAAAACAAAGAAAAAGGAGCGACTCCCGCTCCTGATTGACAGCTTTAATTAACAAAAGTGTGGCAAAGGAGTGGGCTCTGTGCATTTCCTCTCTCAGCCTCTGGGGGCTGAGCTGTGATAACAGGGAGATGCCAGAAAACAATTCCTGACTTTTGAAACAAATGATCTATTCTCCTAGCAGTTGTATTCATGTATGTTCATGTAGGATTTTTTTTTTTAATGAGGATTTTCAATTTCTTGAGCTAAATCAAACTGGAATCCGGCTTGATTGTGTGGAGATGCTGGTAGAGAGAAGCAAGATACCATATGTTCCTCTCCGAAAAAATGTTCCCAGATACAACTTTCACCTTCAATACACGTGTGATTCAATAGCAAGTTGACAATTGATTTCCTCAGCATGTCGTTTTAAAGGATTTCAGTCCATATTTATCTCTTTATGACGACAGCATTTGTGAAGGTACTTTGAATATGAATGCATATTCAGGGCTGTATCCGAGGTTATGTGAAGAAAAGCTCACATTCTACAATTAAAAAAAATAACAAATAAAAACATGATTCAGTATTTCGTCATATCATTTAAGACCTTCATGCGGACAATTAGAATGCACTGACAAAGAGACTGAACACTTAACAGAATAGATAACTGTGCTGATATGTACAGGAAACCTGAGGGAAAGGTATTTTTAGTTTAGTTCATCTCCAGTGTCCCTTTTGTACTTTCAGATATCTGCTGTATGTTACTGTTTCATCGTGTTTGTGAGTACCAATATCACATATGTAGGAGGTCGGAGTCAATGGAAGAGTCAACAATGCATCCGATGTCACATGACGCATGAGAGATGACTCATTGTTGACAATTTAGTGTCAACGTTGACTTTTTCAAGGCATGACCATATTTTATTATTATATAGATTATATATATTATATTATATTATATATATATATATATATATATAT
>OMLP01025795.1:0-12795 GCA_900302685.1 Spondyliosoma cantharus | reverse complement strand
TGTTACTTGATCTGACCGCTTGATAACAAACACAATGGCTCCACATAGTTGCAATCATTTGTGAATAACTGTGTGTGCGTGTGTGTGTGCGTGTGTGTGTGCGTGTGTGTGTGTGCGTGTGTGTGTGTGTGTGTGTGTGTGTGTGTGTATTTATGCATGTTCGCCTCAGACAAAATGCAGCATGGCAGCCGCGCTCACATCCGTTGCATGTCAGGTTAATGGATCTGCCAGTACTGCAGTTTGTGATTTGCTTGTTTCCCTTGTAATGGGCACATCAATTTGATGAACATTTTCTTAGTGCTGCAGAGGAAAATTGCAATTTCTCTCTTTCCCCATGTCCTTCTCCTCCCCCTCTCCCCTAATCAGTCCATCTCCCTCACCCCTCGCTCCCTCTCCGTCATACTCACATTGTCGTTATCGCCCTTGTTGTTCTCAAATCTCGTCTCAATACGGATGCTGAACTTGGGGAGGAATGATACCTACAGGGTGACAAGAGGTAGAAATGGAGGAAAAAAGGGTTGAGGGCAGAGATAGGGAGAGTGGAAGCAGGCTGCAGATTAGATTCACTGATACTGGAAAGAGATGAGCTCTGTTGCATTCATGTACAGTAAATGATGTGTGAGAATACTTACTGAGTACTCTGCAGCACCAGGGACGTTCAGTACAGATAGGGGAGAAACAGAATTGGTCACTCATACATGCATGAGCATGCAATTGCTCTCGTACATACACACGTTACCACATGGTAATACATGCATACGTAGTGATAAATATTTGATGGCACTTGGGAAACCAGCTGTTAAAAGTAAATACGTTTTCTATAATGCATTGAGGTGAAAGGAGCCTGATGTTTAACACAAACAAAGGCATCCAACACACAGAGGGGGCCAAAGAACATACATTTTTACTCAAGTATTAGCACAGATACTCGTGTTAATAAAAATATACTGATTTAACTTCCTGACTCAAGTTAAAGTAAGATAGTGCAGGCTCTGAAGTGTACTCAAGTGTGTCTCAAAGCATAAAAGTAAAAAGTATCCCTCTGAAGGAGGATTTGTCTGAGCTGTTTGTAAACGCACCATAAAGATAGTTTATTATTGAGTCTCATAACCAGAACATCAAATACTGACATTTTGGCTTGGCAAAGTGTCCCAAGCACAGCAAAAAATTGAGAAGATAGTAAAATACAGACAGAGGGCTGCAGGGTCTCTGCAGATTCGAGATACTAACACACCTTTTCTGCTCATTGAGTCTTTGACGTCGTTTCGTTTTGCCACATCTGTCGCACTTGATGTACATTAAAATAATCGATACTTCCCCTCAAAGCATTACAACAAAACTAACGAGCCTGTTCTGAAAGTGTAAGGAGTATAAAGTACAGATATTGTGTTAAAGTCGGGGGAGCAAAAGTAAAAACATTGTCAGAAAAATAAATACTCAAGTAAAGTACAGACACCTGACAAAGTATTTGTACTCCCAACCTCTGCAAACACCCACCTGTGATGGTGTACGGGTAGAAGTTCCAGGCCTTTTCTGTCACATAAAAGAATCTTGGGACAAATGCTTTCGCCCAGGATGGCAGTTTACTGCAAAGCGGAAAAAAATAAAAAAGCAGGAAGAGAGAAGAATCAGTGAGAGTGAGAGAGTATGAGAGGGAGATTATAGAGGAAGACAGAGAGATCCTAAGTGGTTTTTGTGCCATATATAGCCAGATTACCTGTAGGCTACTCTCGCCACAACGTTCATTTGTATGACTCATTCCCAATTACACCTGTGGTGATGAATTGTTACTGTAGCTTCTAGGTCACATGTCAGAACATGATTGAGGTGGAATTCATTTTGCACTCACTGCTCTTATGTGTGTGTGTGTGTGTGTGTGTGTGTGTGTGTGGTATGGGTAAGTGTAAGTATGTGTTCCGCCTATCCGTACTAATGAGGACCAAATGTCCCACAAGCACAGAAAGATTAGGAAAATCCTCCACAGTGAGAACATTTCTTTACTTCTTTAAGAGTTTATTTTAGGATTAGGCCTTGGGTTTATAGTGGTGCTTAGAATTAGAGTCGAGGTTACATTGGGGTAATGAGTGAGGTTAGCTTAGGGTTAGGAAATGAATTAAAAGCGAGTTGTCTTCCGGAATGGACCTTCACCAAGATTCACATTCCATTGATTAATGGGCTGTCACCCTGCGCACAAAGCAAATAAACATCCTTTCAGCACTATGACATGTCGTTGCAGTTGCGCATATCTTCAAATTGCTGCAGTTCAACCGTCGGTACAGAATCACAGTCCATTTATATTTCTCACACATTTGCTGGTTTACTTTGAGGATTGTACATCTTTAACGGTGTGAAAATCATTTTGGAAAAACATAATCTCTCTGGCTTTAGCTTGAAGCAAATTCTAAAATAATTTGAGTAAACTTTATTTTAACATTTTTAACTACTGAGGGTTTGAAAACAAAATATTTTATTTAAAACACAATATAACGTTGTTGAAATTAGATATAAGGACATTTGTAAGTGTTGATGTATTCACAGGCAGGCATTCACTCATTCACCTTTGGAGATGTAAAAGAACACAAAAAACTTTACTCAAGGTACCCTTTACTGAATTTCTTTTTTGGCTTTCAGTCAAATATCATGACCTTTATGACAGTAGTTTCGGTTTTCATGGAGAGTGAATAAGTACAAGTCATAGCCTAGTTAACACATCAGAGGAGTCACAGTTTGACGGTAAAGGAGAGACACTTTCACTCTTTTACTGGCAGGGAGTTAGATGAGTCATCCCCTCTCTCATGTCTGTAGGCTAAAATGAAGCTAGAGACAACTGGTTACTTTAGCTTAGCATACAGGCTGGAAACAGGGGGAAACAGCTAGGTGGACTCCGGCCAAAGGTGAACGACATCCACCTACAGTTTGGTGTCAAGGGTTGAAGCACTAGGTCTTTGCTGAGTCTTTGCTGTTTGCCTGGCAACGGCTCCAAACAAATAGTCCAGCAAATCACCCCAGATAAATCTATAAATGGTTATTCTATGGATTACACAAGCAAGAGGGCTGGTGTGGCTCAAGGGTAGAGCTAGCATCTTGTTATCGAAGGTCACTGGTTCGATTTCCCTGCTCTGCATGTCGAAGTGTCCTTGGGCCAGACACTGAACCCCAAACTGCTCTTGATGTGCTGGTCAGCACCTTGCATGGCAGCCACCACCATCAGTGTATGAATGTATGAATTACTGTAATGTCAAATACCAGAGAAGGACATTCCTAGCATGAGGGTTATGTATTTTCGCCATTGTTGTTGGTGTTTCACGCGCAATTAAAAAAAACGTTTTGTTTTTAGTGACCTTTGCGATTGGACAAGAGGTCTAAGTGTCCAGGAAATTGTCTGTTTTGCAAAATATGCATGTTAGTGTGGACAAGCCCTGAGATTATTCTGTTTTATTTGCTGGATTTTACGGTTCATAGTTTGCAGTGTAGCTTGCACATGTCTTAATCACTTTTTTCTTAATCACTAAAATGTTGAAGACCATTAAATAAAAAAAGAAATGTTTAACTATTGCTTAATAAACACTTACAAATGTCCTTTTGGAAGCACATATGGTTATAGTGTGACTACTCTCTGATACCTTACACTGCCAACAGAGATATGCTGAATATTCAAACCTGAAAGTGAAATATCAGTGTAAAACTGACCACATATCCTTTAATGATGCCATCATGATGACGTAGATGTGTATTTTTCTCAGCTAGTTACACAATCAGATTCACCAAAAGCATTTATTTGATGATGAGTTCAAGGCACACCTAACATTTCACAGTAACCCTGCAGTACAGGCCTCGGCTTGTTTCAAGCAGTGCCTACTTGGACTTTGGGTGCAGGCGAGTTACACTACAGCGAGCGTGTTGAAATGATGTTTTACTGCTTGTCAGAAGCGATACCTGCAACGTGGATCTACAGGACATAAAGCTTTTTAGTGGAGTAAGAGATCAAAGATCGAACTCCATCCGTTATGGTAACGACAGAGCTGTCAACTGGAGGATAAGGCTCAGGTTGCAAATAGCCAGAATTATTAGTATAAGTACATCATTAGTGCAGCATTACAATCAAGATGCACTCTACCTGCTGAGGTAGATTCGTTTCTCAGTCAGCTGTCCTGGCCCGTGCTGGGGGTGAATGTCTGACTCATTCCGCACCACCTCCACCCCTTCTCCCCCACCACTCTGCTCACAGCTGTGCTTACTGATCATGTACAGCTGCCCGATCCTGTACTGCAGACCGAGGAGAAGGTATAGAATGAGGTTTTTTGGTAGTGAGGATGAGGAGAAGAAAGACAGAGGGGAAAAAAATGGTGAGAAAAGGTGAAGCAAAATCATCTTCCTAATCCAAAATGACAAATTATGAGTGCAGCGTTATTTTCATTCATAAATTGTGATGTTGGTTGTGCAAAGGGGGAAATTTTAAACTAAGCAGGTAGGCCCACACGTTGATCTCCGATTTCTTTAAAGGAAACAACTCTGGATTTGTTTTGTAAACACACCAGTTGCTGATGATAAGTGATTCTGGAGAAAGATAATTGATTGTGAGCCTCATTTGACGACGTGGGAATGAAACCTGGCTATCTTTCTCTAGAATCGCTGATGCCCAGAAACTCCCAAACACTATCCAGGATCTAGGTAAATACCTGATGCAGAGAGATAGTATTTTTGTAAGACTCATTGTTTCTTAGGAAAATCCTGCATAATAAACCTTTAAAACACTACTACTGTATGTACCATTTGAAATAAGTCACATTTTTCCTCCTTCAAATAGACAAATTCAATAACAATAAAAGGCTCCGTTGCTAGATTAATTTCTCAAAGAGGTTTTGCAGCTTCAGCCTTTCTTGGTAGTGGCTAATGGAGGCTAATGGTAGCTAATGTCAGCAAATCTTATGGAGCCATTGTGGTTCAGTGACGTTATAGACTGACTCTTTTTTTACTTGTTCTATTGCGACACAGTTTTTTTTTTAGCATTCAGCATTATCCCACAGGCTATTTGTCATTGAGGCTGCTGCTCAGAACAATTTATACAATCTTATTTTAAAGGACGGGTTCATGAAAAAATTAAGTTGTATTTACTCCCTCTTTCTAAGCCAAGAGATGAGCTCATCTCAGGGCATTCGGAGACTTTCTGGAACCATTTCATTTGATTATTTTTTTAAACAAGTCCCCATCTATGTCAGTTGTTTAGGAAAATGTAGCGAGGCTGTTTTGCTGTGAAGCTCCAGAAATGTTTTGTGGACTACAAAACTTGATTCACCATCGACGTGAGGGTGAAAAGATAAGGTTTAGAGGTTTGACTTTATTTTCTCTTTCTTTCTCACTGTACTATACATACAACATATTTTGCCTCTCTGTTTATCCCGCTCCTCCTCTTCCTAAGGTTTTCTTACTTTTTCACTCTGCTAAAAGTTTTAGGGAGTAATCCGAACAGAGTCCAGGGATGTAAGGTTATGCTGAAACAAATTGTAACATCTGTTTGTGATGCTAAACCAAAGTCACGTAGTTCCAACTATGAATAGTAGACTAATCTCAATTTCACCAGTTTACTCAACACAAACGGCTCTGCTCTGATAAAACATTATAACATTTAGGTCGAAACGCTTGGCCTGAAGATCTGTGTGTTTGTGTGTGTGTGTGCGCGCCGCTACCTTTTAAAGCAACACTATGTAGAAATTGGCTATGGCAATGACACGTATATACATTTACTGGACTTTGAAACTTTGAAATCTCAAGAAATTGAATCTCAGAATTGTAATATTCACAAAAAAAGTGTCAGGGTCTGCCAAATATGAAATTGTGGTGTTGTCCTGTCAGTTATGTTTATTAATGGAGATCTTTCTCTTCTGATTAAAATGTCTCCCCCAATCTACATAGTACACCTTTAAGAATGGGTTCAAATTGAAAGATATCAACATTTATCACATCAAGGGGCCACAAGACAATAGGGAATTTTGAGGACGTCAGTAACAAAGAATGAAACTGCATTGAGGAAATCATAATAACCATCAGCCACTAAGAGGAAGTAGCTGGTGAGAGGACAGAAAAAATCTTTTGGCATTAGGTTCTGCCATAGTTGCTGAGTCCGATTTTGTCTCGACAGGCACTTACTCAGTGCTGCTTAGGCACAAGCTTTGTGTTTGCTCTTTATTTTTTTAAATAGTCACTTGCTGTGTATAAAGATTTCCCTCAAGTGACCGTATCAAACTTAATGTGGCCATTGAGGGGAACTCATGGTGTCTAAATCAGGGGGAGGACAGGACTCTGTTCTCGGCTGCAGCTCCAGTTTGTGCTTAATGCTGATGAGGCGGGAATATATATTCTAAAAAGGACAAGGCTTTGAGCATCATTGGGCCTCCTCCATGAGCTGAGACTGACAGAATCACACAGTAACACTATTTGCACTCTCTATCTTGTTCTCCTCAACACTGTCTCTATGTACAGTATAGTGTTTAATTGCAAATCCCTCTGCACACTTTTTTAAAGTTATGAAAAGGAAATCAAATTGTACTGTAAACAAATAAACGGTGCTGCTGTGGCCGCATACTGTAATTCATTTTGTTGCCCTACATCTGTGTGCCACTAAAGCATTGTTTTAATTAAAAGTAGAAACAGAGAAAGATGAGCAGGACTGAAGAAAGAGGAGGGCAGATTTCAGTTTGCCATCCTTCACTGTACCCTGCAGACATCAGTGTGACACTCCTCCTTCTTGTTCCAATTACTGTAGAAAGTCAACATTCAATATTTACTTATTGGGTATTCATGAGACTTAATTAATCAAAGCGATGGGTGTTTAACAGACTGCAGAGCAGCGAGCTCCTCCCACACACAGGTTGTGAATCTTTTTCACTTTCTAGAAATGTAATCTGAGCAGGAAGTAAAAAAGACTTATCCGTCTTTAAATCACTTTTACGCACGCTCAATGGCTGTGATGAGTGATGTTTTGAGAAACTCATTCAATGGCAGATTTCGGCATGTATTTTTCTCCGAGTGTCATTTTAAAAGAAAAAACAAACAAACTGATGATAGGTTTACAAGCAGTCAGTTTGTCATGAATTCCTGAGCAGTGTAAATATAGCTCATCACGTTGGGGTGGAGACTCTGCAGATAGTGTCACTCTGACGGCAACAGAAAAGAGAGAATTTACAATTCAAAGAAAGTACAGCTCAAAGCCACTTTTTTAAAGAAGTGATAAAACGCTCAGAGCAAAGACTTGGATTTGTTATGCAGTCCCGGATCTGTCCACTGACAATGAAAATGAGACTGTTTTTGTGAAACGCATACAAAAAGCAGTTGCTCTGAAGCGTATCGTTTACTCTCATCCCTACACAATAATTATCATGGATGAAGCATTTCTGTCTAGTGGGGATGTGCAACATCTATAAAAAAAAAGTATTCACCCACCTTGGAAGTTTGTTGTTTGTATGTTTTATCTTATTACAATATTAAATTAAAGTGGACTTAATGTTAACAAAAGAAGACAGCTCAGTTTTTCAGACCGGCCTCGCTTTGGGCTTATTTGCAGCTGAGCCACACTCTTTCTATTTCCTAATAAGTGATTTATCTGTGGAACTGGAAGTTTCCATTTATCCATCCCATGACTTGTGCTTCTTAGTCATCATGGTTCAGTTTTTTTTTTTTGCCACAACAGCAGCAAAAGTTGGAGCTTTTGTTGGGTTAAGTCGGGTCAAGTTCAGTTCAGTTAGTCCGCAAAACAATTCTTTGTTTCAGAAAAGCAAACAGAAAACATTAACACAAGCGATGCAGCGTTCTCCTACACAGCTGAAGAAGATGGAGGGTTTGTTTCCAAACATATAAAAACAACTGAGGAATGTGGAATTATGAGGAAATTGGCTTCATACAGCTCGTCTGGCGTATTCCCTCTTCCAAGATTCCAAACTGATTGGAAAATACATTATTTACACACTTTTTAGCGCCAAAATCTTCACTTTACTTCACTTTTATGTTTTAAAACAACTCTTAATCTACTTCAGTTGTTTAGGGGAATTCTGCAACACTGTTTTCTTGTGAAGCTCCAGAAATGTTTCGATAAAAACTTCACCTGACTTTTCATCGGCATGAGAGCAAGTAGATAACGACTGATGTTGAATTTTCAATGTATTTGTCCTTTGAATCTCCTCTGGTGAGCTTTAATAAAGCATTAAAACATTGGTTTTACTTCCATGATACAGGTTGGATGCACACTACACACACAAACACACACGGAGGAGTTTGTGGTCCTGTGTTTTGCTCAAGGACACACTCGCAGCACGTGCATTCGAGGAGCTGGACCGATCAAACGCCACCGATCAAATGTTCCCACAGTAGAACACAACATTCCTTAACACGGCCCAGCTATATTGTGTTACAGAAGTACAATTGAATACTTTACGCCTGAAATTCAACACTTTCCCCTTTTAAAAAAATGAAGGAAAGTGTTGGGACGTTGTAAATGGCTCGGACCGAGGTAACTGTCCCGATTTGATACTGTTCCAAATAAGCTGCACTTAAACTTATAATACATTCAGGCGAAAGAGGATTTGCTGCAAGCTCAAGTTTCTGTGTGCCCTGTACTGATACTGTAAATCCTATTTTGGACCACTATTTGTCACTGTCATTGTTGTAGTAACAGGTAGAATTGAAGGGGGGAGGGAGGGTTGGTAGAAGCGGTGATGAGGACGTTCCTTATGAAGGGCACTTTGGCGCATAACTCCCCCGTCCCCTCCATGCCACCTCTTTCTCTCTCCGGCGGGATCTCGTTTGTTTACAAGCCTGCAGGTCTTGTTTGAGTTCAGCTCAGACGAGGCCGTAACCAGTCCGACCAGTTTTGAGGAGTGCTAGAGCAAGCGAGCAAAACTGAGAGGCGGACAGAAGGGGAGTAAATTTACACACAACAGCGCTGCCATGATGCTGCCGGCCAGGTGTTTGCGCGTCGGCTCCATCAGACTGGTCGGGCCCATCGGTGCTGAACATACCTCGCTTCACCCGAAAGTGCCAAAGCTCCCACAGAGCGGCCGCCGCGGGAGGTCTGTGTGCTCTTTTGGCACTGTTCTTATCAGCGCATTAACGCTTTCAAGATTACAAGTGGGAACAACACCTTCACAATTTGAAATAAAGCCCCTTCTCTTTTGTCTGTGCATTTAAAAATGTGTAGAGAGGGTAGTGTGTGTGTGTGTGTGTGTGTGTGTCTGTGTGTTTGTGTTTCTGTGTGCGAGCGTGGGAAAGACAAACACACTTACCTCATCCACAGTCAGTGGCATACATATGCGGTACTCTTTCATCAACATGGTGCTGTCACAGAGGGGTTTGTCTTTAAGAACTGTGTCTGTCTATCTCAGCTGTCTCGGTTGCATAGTAGACAGGCTCACGCAAGTCACACTGCTGCTGGACTGCAGTGACCTCTTTTCTGACGCTCTTCTTCCTTTGTTTTGCTGATGTCAGTAATCCATGGAGTTAAGTCCAGACCTCTCTGTCAATGAATATCTGCGTGTTTTTCTCACTTCCCTCTGCTCACTCCTCACAGTCTCGTCTCTGTCTTGCTTTGTTTTTCCTACTCAATTAATTTACTGGACCAGACTTTTTTTTTAACTGCTCCGTTTTTCTTACTTCTGCTTTCTCCTCTCCCGCCTTCAGCTGCCCCGTTTTCTGTTTGCTGTTTCTCTTAGTTTCTGTTTGCTTTTCTTTCACCACTGTGAGAAAGTAGTAATTAGCTGCGAGGTGTGACTGAAGCCGGACCCGACTCTACCTGTTCCTGTCCCTTTCTCTGCCTCTCTGTGCTTTGTTTGATTCTTCCTCAGACCTCTCATGTGTAACCTTGCTGTCTGCTCGGCGCTCCTCCCTTTTCCCCTCAACTGCCTTCTGCTGCTTTCAGTTCCTCACAAATTCCTTCAGCTTGCTCCCTCCTTATCTCCCTTCTTTCTCTCCCTCCTCCTCCTCTCCCTCCCATAGTATCCACTCCCCGCCCACTGTACTTTACTACCTCCTCACCTGTGTCACCCCCCCACACGCTTTGATCTTTATCTGTTCTTTTCTCTCTCTGTCTCTGTCGCCAGCACTGTTTTCAGCACAGTGCTCTATCATCCTTCTATATCTGGAAACGTTAGGTAACGCAGTTGACATCAGCCTGTGAATTTGAAGCACGTTTGCCTCCTTCCCGACACTCAGGTAATGACAGCACTCTGGGGTAGTCAGGGTGGGCTGTCGGATTAAATATTACCAGAGCCATGAGGACTTCCATTAAGCAACGCGCCAGACCTCCCTTACATTGTATTACCTCATGACCTTCAGCTGGCTTTAATTGAATCCATGTTTTAGTCAATGAGTAGTGGGATTGGAGCATTCATAATTTCTCGCCCGTGTCCGTCCTTGAGTCATGGGACTACTCTCCCTTTGTGTGAGCGAGAAAGCTGACGGCTACTGCCAAGCGTATATTGTTACCGTCCCCATCGCATAAGAGAAGCAGATGTTTGGCATCTCCGGGTCAGTCTGACGGGGGGCCAAAGCCAATAACCGGCCCTGGATTCCGCCTCTCTGGTGGAATCCACTTCCAGAGAAGCTCTCTTCTCCACAGTGAAAGAGCGGTGAAAACAAATATCTGGTGGGGTTTGCTCCTATCTTATCAGATCAGTGTTCAGAGAAGGGAAAGCCACTTCAGAGAGCTGAGGTGTGCCTCGCTTGTCTCTGTTCCCCCCCGGACTTAACGCTCACAGAGAGCTCTGACAGCCCACGATTTAAAGTTTGATTGGTGGTGGTTTAGATGTGTATTCAGCAGCTGATTGAGTTATTGATAACTCTGATTGATTATGTAAGTGTGATTTGAAGGTTGGGAACTGGGTTAATAGTAACCATGGCACTCTTGGATGACTGTTCCTGCAAATTATGGAGCTGATCAAAAGATTGGTTTCTTGATTGATTGATTGGTTGGTTGATTGATTGATTGATTGATTGATTGATTGATTGATTGATTGATTGATTGATTGATTGATGTCTACTGCAGTCCAAGGTTGATACAGTGCCTTCTTTAAAAGAATCACTGTTTTGATGTAAATATAGATTTGGAAGTAAAGCGATGAAAGGAAATCAGGGGAGACAGATGGGGAAAGACACGTCTAGGATCTGTGTCTGGATATACAGTATCATCTGGATCATAATGTCCGATCAATGGGACCTGGTTCTAATAAGTGTTCTCATTCTCCGGATAATGCCAGCACTGTGATGTAGCATGTAATTGTAGATTGTGCAAATTAGTACGGTGGCGCAGGTGGACTTGTCAAAAAGCACACGGTGCATCCCAGGTCAGGAAGAGGCAGAGTTTGGAAAATGCTGAACTTGGTGGTTGATTTTTTTTCTTCTTAAAGGTCCAGTGTGTAGGATTTGATAATACTACGGAAAATGTATCACTGACCCTCTTTTCATACATTCCGGGCCACTGTAGAAACACACTGTGCAACATGTCAGATTCAATAGAAGAGGACCTGCTCCCTCTGTAGATATAAAAGTGTCATTCTAAAGTAACAAACCACGTCAATTCTTAGTTTCAAGTGATTACACACTGATAAAAACATAATTATAAGTGTTATATTCGATTTCTGTCCATTAATCCCCAGAAATCATAAAAACTGAACCTTTAAGCACGTGGGCACGTTGTATGGATTTACATTTACACCCAGCTCAGATCCTATCATCACCTCCACCTTCAAATTCAATAACAATCAGATCACAATGCGCTCATCATGAATTGATATCATACATTAACACAGGCTTGCCATAGGTGTGAATGTGGTAAAAGGTTCCCAGCTAGACTCAATTTGGGCCTGTAGCAGTTCATGTTTAGCACGTTTAGAGGCCCGACCTGCCAACGCCAAGCATCAGTATTTTTGGACCAGGGAATGAGACTCATCAATCAACTACTTATCTTCAGAATCGCTTTTTGCACTTTTAATCCCCGGGCACCGAAAAATTTCTCTTAGGATTTTCAATGTTTTGGTCCTTTGCTCAGGATTGAGTCTTAGAAATGATGCACTTTGTTCTGTGTGATTTAAATGTTCTTATGCACTACACTTAATTTGACAATTTCCTTTTTGGAATTTGACATAAAAAATATTGCAAAGCTTAATACTATGATTGATGCATACAATATAATCTCAGCTAAATGTATTACTTTAATGATGAACCACAAAATGAATCTTTTTACACTCAGGACTAATATTCAGCTGAGTAAGCAGTTCAGGACTGGGACATTTTTAAAAAAAACCTGGTCAGAGCTGCCCTTCCTTATTTTGTGTCCTGCAGGACGGAGGAGCAGCCAGTGATGGAATCAGAGGGGACTTCATCACGGTGCTTACACCTATCACATCCTCTCACATCATTAAATGAAAAATGAATGGGTGCACTTAGGAAACTGGTGAGGCGTTCTTTGACCTCTATGTTTCCTGCCCCGACTGTGTTTGGTAGGAAGACAATGTGTGTGTGTGTGTGTGTGTGCGTGTGTGCGTGTGTGTGTGTGTGTGTGTGCTTCTGTCTTTTTCCTCCTCTTCTCCTCCTCATTTACCTCCTCTTTTATACTGTTTATATATCCTGTCCTCTCCTCTTTACTATCTCCTTTAGTCTCCTCTCTTTCTTTCTTTCTTTCTGTCGTCCGTCTCTATGTATTGTCTCTTCATTTCTTCTGTCCCCTCCCTTTTGTCCTCTGGTCTTTATAAGTTCTTCTCTCCTCCTCTTTTTTTTTTTTTTTTTTTCCCCCCTTTTTTTTTCCCCCCC